>JARYHS010012519.1:62794065-62833594 GCA_031002005.1 Vandiemenella viatica | reverse complement strand
ATTCAGACAAATAGTTCTAGCCAAGTGATGTAAATTTCAATTCAGTTTCGGGGGTTCTTTCTTGCGGTTCTTGCTCTTGTTTCTCAACCTGTGATTTTTGGTGAACGTTTATATCCGATTGCCTTGCTAACTGTGACTTGTATTCTTTACGTGAAAAATTTTGAGAATATAATCCAGTGATTCCACATGTGACTTTCATTTCTACAATAATACCTTTCTTGCAGTAGGTTAAAAACTGTAAGTGGCGACTGTGGTCAATTTTTATCAGTTAGCATAGTATTTCAACACGGTTACAGAACTTTACTTTGGACTTAGAATATTTTGGAAGAAGACAACTGGATCAGGTGTAGTAGTCGATACCAACCCCCACTATCGGTTACGCCCTGACACTACGACTCAGTAGTAGTTAAGTTTTGTTTACTGCTGATCCTATATGCCAACATGGATAGACACATTCACCATTAAAACCATGTAAGAATGCAGGAATGACATCTGTTCCAGTCACAAAAATGCAGTGCAACTGCTATAACAAAAGTTTTTTCTGCAAGTTAACATATTATATTACAAGTAGTGTAAAAGGTACAACATTTCAGTGCTCTTATCTTTCTTAAATTTTAAACTATATAATCTTTTTTAGTATAATTGCTCTGCTTGCTATAAACAATTACTCTAAAAAGCTGTTTATGTGCATTTTCCCCTCTTTCAACCTGAAGCTCGAAGTCACAAATTTGGACGTCAGAACCAAGCCAGTAATGAATTTGATGATGACGATGATGACAGCGGATCCTATGCTGGAGGATACTTCAATCATGCAGGAGGAGGTATTTAATTTTATTATTATTTTTTAAAAAATAATAGAAACAAATATAAAGGTTAAAGTAAACTGCTTCTAAAAGTGGATATTATTTGAACTGTTAATAACCTTCCTTATTAATAGATGAAAGAGATCGGTCACAAATAAAAATTGCATATACTTCAAAGCTGTTTCCAAATGGCCACACTATAACAAACACATATTGGCATGTTGTACATGAAGTTTTGTAGGGTCCTAAAGGTTTGTGTTTCTGGGATTGTTTTAGAAAAATGAATGTCTTATGCATCTTGCCTATGGTAGCATCTATTTCATGATTGTTTTAGTTTAATTTAAAATATGTTTTGACCTAATAGACAATTTTCTACCTTTCATGATTAAAAATCATTTCAGATACTGGGGAGGATTATGATGATGAAGATGATGATGACGATGACGACGATGAAG
Organism: Vandiemenella viatica; assembly: GCA_031002005.1. Lineage (NCBI taxonomy): Eukaryota > Metazoa > Arthropoda > Insecta > Orthoptera > Morabidae > Vandiemenella > Vandiemenella viatica. The sequence goes on along the minus strand of JARYHS010012519.1, from coordinate 62,832,336 downwards.
ATTCTGAGGGGACTGATGAAGATACTGAAAGTGAAGAAGATACAGATGAGGGGAAAAAAAAATTAGAAAGTAACTGATGTTGCGAGTGTTATATTTTTTAAAATAAATACCGAGTACATGCAAACATTCCACACTTCAACTTTATCATTATTGTTCCTCATGAAAGCTTTATTCTTCTACAGAATCAGATTCTTATTAAAAATTTTCAACAGTGAATAATACCAAGTAAGGCTAGCTTACAGTCTCTCATCAGGCAGATACCTCATTCTGTTGTTGAAGAAGTGATATGATCACGATAATTTCAATGCATTTATACATGTTTTTCCATGTGCCCATGGCACAGTAGTCATATATTCTACTTTGGTAATAATGTTTAATATTGAAATATACACACTGAGTGCCATTTCTATTAGGGTAGAGAGAACAAGAGATAACAGTTTAAAAAAATTATCATTATGGAAGGGGCAATGAGAAGAGAGAATAAAGTTTTCGTTGGAAGACCATTCAGAAAGAGCTGTTAACACTGAGGTCTCACAGGATGAGGACTCATACAAGTGATCAGTGACAAAGGAATTGAAATTTCTGCATTTATGTGACATGTGCTGAAATGGGACAGTTAGTATTTTGGTTGGATGGTGATTAACAGATGGTATGGACATGTTAAGATAATGAGGGAGCACAACATACCAAGAAAGATAAATGAAATGAACATATGAACATGCAAGGTTAAACATGCCTGTGGAAAACCTAGTGATAAATGGCTGAGAACTGTGGAGGAGAGTGTGAAAAAAAGAGTATAGGACTGTAACTAGTTAGCAAGGGTTTGTAGGAGAGAGGAAAGGGGAAAGGCTTGTGTGCTAAGCAGATGTGCGGTGGCTATAAACTTTCGACGATTATGTTTAGTTGTCTGTGACCATTCTTCCTCAAGGACAATTGATTTGTAATAGATCTGAGAAGGAAGCATTTCCGTTGTTTACAGTTAAATGATTGCACATGCCCAGCCATATGATGCTAAATTTTTCTTCGGTGGTTGGGTTGGTTTGGGTGACTGTAGCTAGATGCATTTTGCAAATCTTAGGTAATGATATTATACATTGAAATAATGAATAATGATGTTAAGATAGGACGGGGAGGGGGGAAACAGATCCCCCTCACTTACCACAGATGAATGAAGGAGGGCGAGACGAACACGTAGAAACGTCTTTACCCCTGACTTATGTCTCGCCTCTCCCATGATTAAGACTCATGCCGAAATATTGTGCAATTTGTTTGTTTTTGTGTTTTTTTTCCCTATCCTATCTTATTTTCAGTGCCTCACGGCAGTATCTGTTTTCATTATCCAATTGAATAATGAGATTGTAATTTATTGGTCAGGAGTTTGCTGAGGTTAGGAGGTATACTCAATGATGTTCTGGGAGGAGTAGAAGTAATCTTATTTCTTGGAAGGATTTATGTACATCCTTGCAAAAGAGTGCAACTGACAGAGTTGAGGCCTATTTAGAATTGTGTAACAATAAATGGCTTGACTGGTCTTAGCTGTATAATAGTGTGGGGTTGTTATTGGGTAGTACAGAGTCAGAAACAGCATAGACAAATTGTTTAAGTACCAGCTAATTTCCTTTCAACCTCAAAATATATGCATTGTAATTACTGATACATTCCTCTTATATACATATATATTCTGAAAATTAGATAGGATAGGAAAACTAACTTGTCATAACAGATGAAGGCCAGAGGGCGAGATGAACACAAGAAAATGCATATAATAATCAACACAGTTAACAATATTTTGATTCATAACATTAATTGTGCAAGAGTTAAGACATGTGGTGGAGGGAAGATGTGTACAAATCAGGACCTATTCATATGGTAGACACTGATGCGTAGACATCTTTACCCTGCCATATATCTCGCCTGTTGCATGATTAAGGTTACAAACCAAAATATTGTCAGTTTTTTTTTTGTGTGTGTGTGTGTGTTTCTTGTGTTCATGTAGCCATCCTAGCTTCATCTGTGGTAATTGATGGACTATTTTTCCATATTCTATTTTGTTTTCAGTACTTAATTTTAGTTTCACTGTCACCGTTATACATACATATTTATTTTGTCACCTATGTCAGACTGAACAAAATATGAAATCCAGTTTTTTTAAAAAATATCTAATAAATCATTATTTGGCAACTTCATTCTACTAGAGTTAATTCTCTTTTCCCTTTTACGTGTATTTTATTTCATGTTTATCAAGCTAAATACTACTTCTATAAACCAGAAAGCTCTTTGTGTTTCAGGGCTCCAACTATTATTCAGAGCAGTTCTTATTTCCACTAATGGCTTGTTAAGCTTGATGGGAGAGTGAAACTGCTGCCACATTTCTGATTCGTGTTATTTTCATTCAGAATGCTAAATTTTTATTTTGTTTCTGCAATTCCCTTATGGAAAACAAACAGAAAATGGTAATCAGGACAGCCAGTGCATCAATTCCATGGCTTGCCATAGTGCTAGTTTCATCACCATTTTCACCATACAGAACATTAATATAGAATAGAAGAACTGACTGATATTTCATGTTTGCATTTTTATATAAAACCATTCATCTTTGTCTTTATGGATGATATGATGAAGAAGGTGGCAGGGAGGATGGGAGAAGAAAACATGAAGGTGATGACTTTTGCGGATGAACTGGTGATCTGGGGGAGTGGTGAAGTGGAAGATGAGTGGCAGCTGGATGTATGGGAACACAGTGTTGGTGAATATGGTAAGAAATTTAGTGTGAAGAACAGTAAGCACACGGTAACAACGAGAAAGAAGAACAGGATAACCAGAGTAAAATTTGTTGGCAGAAGGTGAATAGTTTCAAATAACTGTGATGTGTTAAAGAATAAATCTATCTTGGGGTTCTAATCAGATATGCATGTATTAGCTGCTACCATGAAGTAAACTTTACAGATACCATGTATTTGAATAAATGAATGATGCTAAGTTCTTTAATATCACTTAATCAGTCACTACCTTCCTATGAAAGAAAATCAGTTTACAGTAATTAAAATCTCTTGAGGTTCACATTAAGTAATAAAAATTTGTTGAAATTTCAATATTCTTCTCACTAAACACATTTGCTCTGTTGTCAGTTTACATCCCTGAAATATGATTTTTTAAATTTGATCGGTTAAACAATTCTGTAAGTCCAATTAGATTACCCCCTAAAATTATGCAAAGTTTTTAAGCATTTTAAAATACCTCTCCTCTTTATAAAAGTTTAGTCAAAGTTTCCACTCGAACATTGTCGTGCAGAAGATAATAACTGTGACTATTTCTTCCTGGGACTTTGACATTATGTTTCTCTAAAACTTCCAAGATGGCTTCGTAGTGTGGTATTTGAAATTACTCTGCACTAAGCCTGTGCCAAGGGCCTCACCTGTATGCACATCTGACTGTCTTCAAGTCTGCACACACACTGGCAGGGCCGGCGCTAGGAATTTCGGGCCCGGGGTAAATTGGCGACCTTTTTTTTTAACTCTACAATCTATCCTTGGCTTCGAGGCCTGGGTCTCCTGCAGCCGGTGATCGGGGCCCCCCCTCAGCCAGCGGGCCCAGGTACATTTGACCCGCTTACCCCCCCTAACGCCGGCCCTGCACACTGGACAAAAAGGTACTTCCTTTTATAGAGAGAGGCTACTTCTAGCTCAAGAATGTTCCAGAATTTTCTAGTGTCTCTTTGTAACCAATTTTCTTTCACTTCCAGATTTTGGTATGTTACCATGGCAATGCGGGAATAAATAATGATAATTTCCAACTTCATTCAATATATTTTAAACTTCTACAGTTTATAGAAATAATTACTATAAACATTTTATAACTTTTAGTTTAGCTGTAATCTACCTCCAAAATACAGTTATTATAAGAACCTGTTATAATTTCTTTTTTAGTCACTAACTGTAGTATAAAATTTATTGCATTATATCCTGGAAAATTCCCATTTATTAATTTGTCTTTCTTTTCTTTATTAATTCTATTATTCGTAAGATTTTGTGATTCTAAATTTTTCAACTACAGATGTATATTTTAAGTTCTTTTAAGTCTTTTATAATTTGTCTTACATTCATAAAAAATATGTATTTAAATGTTTCTCAGTATGCTGAACCTGAATTTATAACTCTTTTTTTTCTGATTTCCAACTGAATTGACAGTGTCATTTATGCCTAGTGAAATGTTTATTGGTATGGATCTATTTTTTTATGCCATACTTTTCTTATCATAATTTTCATCCCAAAATCTTTTTTCCCTATTATTAAACATTATCAGTGTCTTCTTTAATTTTTACCATTTTATTTAACTGTAGTTCCATTTTATTCTGCTTTATATTTAATGAAATATTATTGTTTATTTGAAATCGTGGTATTTCATGACTTGTGAAAAATTGCTGATATCTTTTAAACTCATCAGTTTTCTGTTTTAAATGAAGTGGATTCCATTTGTTCCATTCTTTACCTACACTATTCTCTATCTTTTGAACTTTAACTCATTTTATTTATGATTTTATAAATGCATTTTTTTAATTTTTTTTGCTGTTATAGTGTTGAATTCCCTTTCTCTACTGCCACTATCTCATCAACACTTTGCATATTTATGCAATTATATATTTCTGAAATTTCTTTTTGTGGTGCGTGATACCAGTATTGCTTTCATACATGCAAAGTAACTGCTTCATTGCAAAGCGGAAGGAACAATGGTGAGACAAGTGAAAGAGGAAGGCAAACAGAGACTTTTAAGAAGCATCAAAGGTGCTATATGGAACAGGGATGTGCCCCAGAGTGGTATTGGCATAATCTATTGCACCTTCTGTGCTCCTATCCTAATGTATTGAACTGAAATCTGGACACTGAAGAAATGAAATATTAGAAGGATGCAAGCAAGTGGAATGAAATTTTTTGAGTCAGAACAGGTGCTACAAAAATGGACAGGCTAAGGAAAAAAACTAGTAGAGACACTTTAAAAGAGGAATCTCAACAGGAAATAATAGAGAATGCCAGACTAAAATGATTTGGGCATGCTAGGCTAGTAGCAGAGCAGAGAGTGTTGAAAAAAATTCACAAAATGAAGATTCAAGGTAAATGGACCATGTGAAAACTGAGGGATAGATGGCTGAGAAAAGTAGAGTGTGTGCTGAAGAGAGGAGAGGAATGACCTACATTGGGCACATAGAAGTATTGGAAAGAAAGAAGAAAACAGAGAGGCTTGTGCAGAAAGCAGACTCATCAAGTGGCTGGAAACTATTGTTGTTTATGATCTTTGGCCTTATATTATCAAAATTGGAGTTATTGTATAATGTAATACCAATTTAACCAGTTCTTACAATATGACATAATCTTACAAATCAGTGTCATCAATTTCAAAGTAATTCTCTTTGGCCTCTACTCAAGTTTTATTTCCATTGATGTGAAACCACTGAAACACTTATGGATGTTACCCAAAGTACAAAATGGCACTCTCTCCAGTGGTTTTTGGATTGAGGGAATTAAAATAAGTCACTAGGACTGAGGTTTGGGAAGTATGGTCCTGGGAAATGCTTTTGTCTGCCACTGTGTGACATGATATGGCGTTGTGGTGCAGCTTGATTACATATGTGCTGCTCCTTTGCTGAGATTTCCCAAGGACTACATGATATTAAAACACCTCTAGTCAACTATCTTCTCAGTCGTGAGATTCTTTGGAACCATCTTGAAAAATTCTTTTTCTCATGCTACTCAACTCCTGTGTTGGAATCTGGAAATGAGTTCAAAATTAAATTGCTACAGATAATTCTCAATGTTAGTTGATGAACTAGCAGCAGAAGATTTCTCACTCCCACCCTTTCTGTGAGATGGTCTTCCCACACAAGATTTGTCTTCAATACTTTTCAGCCCTCTAAAAATGCCTTGAAGCAACCTCCCCTTGTGTCATAAATAGGATGTTCTTCATAAGAATTTTTCATGTACCACAAGCCTTGCACGAAATTTGATGACCCATATTGCTTAAATTTTTGCATATCCATTTTTGAAATGTGCCTCTTGTGTACACTTCACTCTTCAACAATATTATAGCAATTCTCGGAAGTCCTACAGCATAGATTATGTTAGCGACTATTTGGTGGGAAAATTAGCAAAATTGCTCGTTCAAGCATAACCCATAATTTTTTCTACCATACTTTGTAAGAAACTGAATACAAGTCTTCTGCATAGGAAACAAGGCCTTCATTTGAAGGAATATAGAGATTCAAATGCTAAATAAAGCAAGATTGTTTGTTCCAAACACAGAAGAGTATCACAAGGATATTAATGAGACAAGAAAATACTGTACTATATGGAAAGAATCTGGCTGATTTTTCCACCCAATGTTAACTGTTAACAGTGGTGAAAACTTCATGGAATGACAATTTTATATGCCATGGAGGGCTTTAGAAATTTGTTTTCAACAGACAGTGAGTATGACTCCTTTTAAACCAGCACAGTCTTAAAGTTGGTCCTTGACATCTGTATGGCACACTAGGGTGGTCACAAGAAATCAAATTTTTTCCAGGGAACCCTCCAAAAAGTTGCTAAATGGCTAAAAAATTAGATTAGCTAAGTTTTAGCTCAATTGGATGACATTAACTCATGCCTCATCAAGGTTTAAAACTCTAAAAAATTAAATTTTTGCTGAAAAATTAGTTTTTTCTTCATAAATTTAAAATCAAATTTTTGTTTTCATAGAAAATGTTGTCTTAAATTTTGATTCTCATCATTATATATATATATATATATATATATATATATATTGCAAAAACTTGGTTATTTAGCACTTTTCAAGTAAGGTCATTATCCATATCCTCAAAATTGAATTTTTGTGAAAGTGTATAAAAACATTGTAACATCCTGATTTAAATTTCTTCATTAAAAACGGTGTATTTAAAAGTGTTTTTGAAAGTAAATGATCAAAATACAAACTGAAAATTAAGAAATTAGGAGAAAAAGAGCGGAGAAAGTATAAAAATTAGAATGTTCAATTGAATTTTCATTATGAAAGTTTCATTTTATATTTAAAAAAATTATAAAGAAAAGAAATTATTATTATTTACATTTATCACATTATGGTGGTAAGGACTTACATATTGTAGCTTTTCAACTTTTTCTACACTCAAATACAATTTGTAACAGAAACTGTCATTGTCCTTTGTCAAACAGTAATTGAAGTCTTGGATGAATTTTATTCCCTTTTCAGATGTGTCATTGACAACCTTTAAATCATTCACTCGCTTTCTTTTTTGCTTTCAACTAATGTTCATTTTCACACCATACATCGAGATCTGTATTTAAAAAGTTTATATTAATTTCAAATTTCTTAAAAAAAATATTGAAGGGAGAGAAAAAAATCTACTTCTTTGTCCAATAAATGATCCACTCCTTTGAGACCTTCTGTCATCTTCAATATCTTCTTTTTCTTCTTCAACGGACCTTAATTTTACAGCTTTGCTTATTTTGACTTCTTTTCATCGAATAATAAAAATGCGTCTTGCTTCAAGTTAAGATACCAAAGATGTTTTATCATTTTAGAGTGTGCTTTGCAACATGTTGATCAATTTTTCTGTAGTAAATAAATGATTTTATTAACTGTAGATCTTCACGGGGTGCCATAGTTAGTTTGGGGGGTGTTGAACCACACTTTTACATAAATATTGATTATCAGTTAAAAAATGTCTGACATACTTTTTTTCTCTAATCTGTCAGTGAAAATTGATCCTTGAAATGATAAATTTTGAGAGAATAAGTGGCTGTTGTCATCCATCTGGCATGATGAATAGCACCAGGTTCTTTGAAAAAATGTCTTTTGTGGAAGGACATCTCTTCAAAAATTAAACCAAGTTATATAATTTTTTCATCCCTGGGCTGTTGGCTAACTTTTTTAATAAGAAAACTTTAAATATGGTCTGAGTTAAGTATTCTATACCAAATACTTTTGTCTTCAATACCAGTTTTGTACTTTGTCTTATCGAGCTTAGATCACCCAATCTGGAATTTTTTGAAACTATCTGGCTAAAGGCCAGTCCTTAAAACTGTTTTTAGAATAATTAATGAAAAGTGGTGGTGACATGGTAAGTACAGAAAATTTTTCTCAAATAACTGCTGTAGCAAAACAAATGTTCTTCTAAGGCGACCAGTGTTTACTGCAGTTGTATCAAAACACATTGCATGGATATTCCCAACTGCTCCTCACCCTTCAATTGCTGAAAATACAGCTTTTACCTGAATAATTCTCATTCTATTTTCAAGCTGAGGAACTCCAATCAACTGTTCTTCAACGCCAAACCTATTAAATATTAATAGGTACAAAAAATGATCATTTTTAGCCTTTTATTGCAAATAATACAAAAGGAAAAAAATGGTTTCAAGTAATTAAATTGTTTCTGTTTTTTTTTTACTTATTGGGCTGATGTTGAGGTCTAATCATGGCATGACGTGAAAAATGCTAAATAACATTAAGTTTTAGCTAAAATTGACGTCAGTAAAAGTTAAAGACGACAACATTTTCTATGAAATGAGACAAAAATCAGGTTTCTTGATAAAAGATTTGCAGTTTTTCAGCAAAAATCTCATTTTTTTTTCAAGATTTCAACCTCAATGAGGCATGGGTTGACGTTATCCAATTGAGCTGAAGTTTTGCTAGTCTCAATTTCTAGCCTATTGGCAACTTTTAGGACCATTTCCCACAAAAACACCAAACCAATATTCCAATACAAATCTAATGTTTTAAAAACTAGCCCATAATTGTGAAAATGATTGGACAGGCAATCTAGCAACATGATAAAATCCTATAGGGCTGCAGTAGTTTTTATTATTGTTGTTGAAACACTGTTGCAGTGGTCTCGAATGTCAAAATGCAAAATCGATAGACTTGCCCGCTAATATCGGTATATTTGTACCCAAAATCAGTATATCATCCAAATAACCATATTTTGTTAGGCAAGATGTGCTGTTGAAGAATTTCAGTTTGACATAAATTTTACTACCAGGCTCGGAACTTCATAACTTGCTACCTATTTCATGACAAACTGTGCAGCAAATTGATGGCAATTTGCTGCCGCAACTGGATGACAAATTACTCGTCAAAAGTTGAAAAGAAAATTTTGCTTCTAACTTGCATTCAAAGATGGGCTTGATTTTAATATTGCCCTTTTAGCTTCATACAGTATAAATTGATGACAGAGGGGATTTATTTTTAACTATGAAATATGTTATTTAAGTTTATTTAAAACTTCATTACATTACTGCTTTTTTTTTTCAAATATATTTATCTTTGTTAAATAATAGGGAAATTACAGGACATATTATATATTTAAACCAAACAACAGTTTTTTTTTAGTAAAAATTTAATATCAATACTATTGCATGCAATACTAGTAAAATGTAATTAAAATAACAAAAACAACAGGCTTAGTAATTTTCAATTCGTTTATTAAGTTGTTTAACAAAAGTTCTTTACAATTTTACGGTACCGTTAAATTTAGATAAGGCAGTAACATGTAATCCTCTCAAATTGCATCTATCATGATGGCTTCTTCCTGGGTAAAATATTCCGGAGGTAAAATAGTCCCCCAATCAGATCTCCTGGTGGGAACTGCTCAGGGAGGAGTCATCAGAATGGATAGAAACATTCTACGAGTCGGAGCGTGGAATGTTAGAAGTCCAAATAGGGCAGGTAGGTTAGAAAACTAAAAAAAGGGAGATGGAAAAACTTAGGTTAGATGTTGTTGGAATTAGTGAGATTAAATGGAAGGACGCACAGGATTTCTGGTCTGGGGAACACAGGATAATTAGCACACAAGCTATCAATGGAGTCACTGCTGTAGGATTTGTAATGAATAAGAAAGTAGGGAAGCGGGTGAGTTAGTATGAACAGTTTAGTGACAGGATTATTTTGATGAGGTTAGAAACTAAGCCCATCCCAACCACATTAGTACAAGTGTATATGCTGGCGTCACAGGAAGATGATGAAGAAATAGAGATAATATATGCTGAAATTGAAGAATTAATCCAATATGTGAAGGGGGAGGAAAATCTAATAATCATGGGTGATTGGAATGCAATAGTGGGAGAAGGAAAAGAGGGGAATACTGTAGGAAGTTTTGGTCTAGGAGAAAGAAATGAGCGAGGAAGCAGGTTGCTAGAATTTTGTGAAAGATATAAGATAGTTGTGACAAGCACACTGTTTAAGAACCATGCAAGAAGGATATACACCTGGAAACATCCTGGGGATTGTAAGCACCTTAGAATTTTGTTAAATTCTAGTTTCTCACTTTAAGTATTTGGGGGGGGGGGGGGGGAACTAACTCGCTAGGAACAGATAGTTTCATTGCTTATATAGGTTAAGAAATGGACGCTTTATATAGCATGCTGATACTAGGACCAAATTGACTAATAAACCCTTTCAGAAGCAGTAAAGATATATAAAAGTTAATAAAAGATCTAAATAAACTTTCTACGATAGTAAGAAAACATTATTGTGGTAGGAAATAGGTTAATTCACATTAATTCAATTTTCAAACAATAAACTCTGCCATGGGTCAATTTCACCATTTCTAAACCAATTTAAACGCAGTAAAGACTGTCAGTATTTAATAAAAGCCATAAATAAACTTTGTATAACAGTAAACAAACTCTATGTCAATCAAAAATAAAATAATCAATAATAGTTCAGTTTGGAAACAATGAATTTCTTCTATATGAACATTTCACCATTTCTAAACCGTATTGAAAGCGATAAAGTGACTCAACACTTAATAAAATTATTAAACTTTCTATAATGATACAAAAACCTCATACTAACCTGAAGTAAGATAATTCATAATAATCCAGCTAACCAAATAATAGATTTTGATATTTCACTATTGCTGGAGACTTTCAAATGAAATAAAGTAATTTTAAAGGAGCAATAATTTCATATAAAGGTAAATTCACTAAAATTCCGTAGTTTCTGGACGTGTAAATAATTTAAATAAATTTTTAAACACTTCGATAAATGCAATTCACTTTTAACATTTTTTTTTATCACAGAATCCTAGTAAGCTTGCGAAATAAAAAGTAGATTTCTTGAAAGAACCAAAAAATCTAGTATCACACACATTAATTTCAGACCATTCCATGCAGCAGAACAGATTTTATAAAGATTTCAGAAATTATTTTGTCAAGAAACCATGTGTTTCACTTAGGAATTTATTACAACCAATAGAAGTTAGACACAGATATAAAACAACTCTCAAAATACGTAATTTAATTCAGAGAAAATTCTGGTAATTTTACTTTTTCAAAAAAAGCAATAGAAGAAAAGTTATTAATTAAAACCCATATGTCATTTTTGTAAATCTTGTCAAAGCTGTAACTTCACTATCCGATAATCAATCTCGATAAAACTTACATCATTAAACTCGAGAATTTTTGGAGAACACATTGACAATAATTTTATTTAAATAAATTGCAATTCAGTAGAAATGATGAAATTGCACAAATTTAAACGAACTGGTATTTCCCCAAGCCGGAAACACGTCGTGTCACTATGCGAAGGTTAAACGAGAAATTTAAAACTAATCACTTATAAATACTCATTAAATATCCGTTGATCATCTATTAAATAGGTCTAAACACTGTCAGCCTTTATTTGCTTTTTATCCACTTGGTTATTGAGTTTGCTGGGTCATATTTTGGCTAGGCCGCAGCAGAAAGTTGTGTTTCGGCTGTGACGTCATTGATCCTATATAATCTCGTGCTTACATGTGACCGTATCTTTCGTCTATCTTTTGTCTTTCGTTTGATTTCGTCTATCTGTATCCGGGGAGCATTATGTGAGTTAGCCTGCGTCAGTCTTGTGTCGGGGCGGGAGGAAATCTGTTGAAGGTGAAGCTACCCAGTCGGCCATGTTGGGACTTTGGTGTGATAGCCTGCGAGGATAACTGTTAACATGAACTTTTAAATTTTCATAAGGGGTGCGGTCGGTAAAATTTCTCTCCACAACCTGTAATATTTTGGAAAAGTCTGTTCAATTGCCTACTCAACTGTGTAATGCTATTTTGAACTTGTGATTTCTTTTAAATAAACTTCAAATTTTTCGAGTACAGTGGACTTGTGATTTCATAGTAGACAGTAGACCTTTTCTAGATTTGTGGTTTAGTATCAGATCTAGTGGCGACCTTTAAGTATTTTTAGCCGAGTTCCTGTACGGCTACATGGTCAGATTCAAATTATTTTATGAACTTTCCGCAGAACTTTGAATCCACATAAACTGTTAGTTGAGGCACTAAGGCGATACTACAGGATACAGGCAGATATCAGCTAGATTATATCATGTTCAAACAGAGGTTCAGGAATCAAGTTCTAGACTGTAAAGTGTACCCAGGAGCAGACATAGACTCTGACCATAATTTGATAGTAATTAAGTGCAGGCTGAAATTCAAGCGAATAAGGAAGCCGTATCAGCAGAACAGACTAGATGTGAATAAACTGAAACAATCTAGCACAAGAAAAAAATTTGCAGAAATGGTAGACTTAGGTCTAAGAAGTAACTCTGAAAGGATCTCAACCAAGGACGAATGGAATGCATTAAAGACTGAAATAATGAAAGCTGGTAAAGAAAGATTATGCTTTAGGGAACAAGCTGCCCGAAAACCTTGGATCACAGAAGAAATTTTGGAACTGATGGATCGGAGGAGAAGGTACAAAAATGCTCAGGATGAAGCAGGAAGAGAGCAGTACAGGCAATTTAGAAATCAAATAAATAGGAAATGCAAAATAGAAAAAGAAAAATGGCTACAAGAAAAGTGTGAAGAAGTAGAAAAGGAAGTGGTCGTAGGTAAAGTAGATGTTGCATATAGAAAGATCAAACAGAATTTTGGAGAAATGAAGAAAAGAGGTATGAACATTAAACCTTCCAATGGGAAACCTCTTTTAAGCTCATACAATAGAAGGCCACTGAACTATCAGATCCAAAACGAAGATTATAAAATAGCCACATTCGCAGTAAGCTTTCATCCTACTCCCCCAGTTAGGATGAAGTTGTTCCAGTTCTTACAGATTGATGTCTCTGACCTACATCTCAACACTCAGTACTGAAAACTAACTGTTCTGAAGGGGCATTGCTCACCTCACCTGCCACGGTTTTACCTCAATGAAAACTGACAGAAGACTGAGCAAAAACTAAAGATGACTGACCTATTTTATAGACAAATCCAGAAATCTGACATCAGCTCTTAAGTTTAAAAATTAATATCTAGTTAACCACTTAGTAGTTAGACTACAGTTAACACATTTCTTAGGGAAACTTTAACCTTACTTATTCCTACAGGATGTTTCTACTAAATTTAATCTTAATTCTGTCATGTTATCACTTTTAGTGTATAGTCCAGCAATACCTTGACAACACAATTTAGAAGATAATTGAAATTTTAAACTTCTTATAGAACTAGTAGCCTGATTTTAACTTACTTGATTTTATCTATCTGCTGATCTATTTTTGATCATTTATCCCTTTTATTCTAGTCTTTGATTTTTTTATTCAATTAAAAATCATATTTATAATTTACTCAATTAGTCTAAACCATATTTAGGACACCCTTGCCGATGCTGACTACAACTTATGATACCAAAATCTAACATAACTCTTTGCATTCATTAGTAATTTCAAATCCTGTATTTGGCTTCCTCTGAGCACATGGTCTTAAAATCACCAAAATCGAAATATATTCTAAACTAAATTTTTCTAGGCGTAAGAAATACACCATATTGTTGTCGTGTGTTCTCTTAGTAGAAATGCATGCAGCAAAATCCATAACGTTTGAAAACTTTATCTAAATCTAATGTCTTTTATGAAACTGATAAGTTAAAAGATGCTTTACTGTAGAGAAAAAGTTCACAAAAGTTATTTACTATAGATACTAATGATAGCCATCCTTCTGAATGGTTTTGGCATGGTTATACATATATTAAAAGAACATACAGGTATTTTCAGGATTAAACCTTTCTTCAACAGGATGGAAGTCTTACAGCAACTGACTAGTTCTTGCACAATGGCCATTCACTGTGGTGGCGGGGATGAGCGGGTGAGAGCATTTCAAAATAGGGACTATAAGGAAGAGGTGACATAAAAAATATACATATTTATATCTTTAAAATCAAATGATTCAAAATGAAATAATAAAGAGAAAATTGAAATATTTGTATAAAAATTTAAATCAAAACCAAAAAATTAATAATATTAAGTGGTAGATCCTGCAGGTGAGGAAAGAAAGCAAGCAAGCAAGAGGGAGGGAGGGTTCACAAAGGAAGAAAGACCTCTATCTCAGATTTAGACCTGGTGAATGGGCAGTATCCACTATGTACTGGTAGGCCAGTTCCCACAACCCAAGTTCGGAGAAATTGCTACTGGCAGGGAAGAATATGACAGCACGAAAGGTGAAACAAGAAATAAAGTTATTACTGTTCTGTGGCATGCACTGCAACAAAATGATCAGCAATTCTGGTAGGTACAATTTGCATATGACTGTTCATGATAATGGATAATTTGTTGGTTGTCAGACCAATGTATGCAGTGGGCCATTTGTTGTTGATATTGTCAGAATTGTGGGGGAAAATGACATGGGTTTTGATTGTATGTTTAGGAAGGTTTGCCTGTGACCATTCATTCTGGTTGAGAGCTGGTTGGTAGGGAGGCCTGTGTATGAAATAGACCAGTGAACGAAACATTATTGGTGTATCTAAAACCCAACCGTCCTGAATTAATTGCTCAGTTCTCTCCTGGTCTTGATTCCATTAATAAAATCCTGAAAGATGGGGAAGACTTCCTGAAATGTGCGCCCTTCTCCCCAAAAATTCTACCCAACACCACCACATGGATTTTTTCCTTGCAATAGACCTCACTGATGACGGGGGAAACCTTTTCCATCATTGGACATGCTGCTTGCACCTGCAACACACCTTATAGCAACCAAACCTGTCTCTACCAACCAGTGCTCAGTCATAATGAATGACCACAGTGTGACAGAACAGTTAAATATTTCGTAGTTTGAATTTGTGGATTTACAGATTTATGTTGTATAATTCTGCATCAAATAAAATAAATAAAAAGATTGGTTTTTGCGAGGTTGACTATGAGAAAAAAGTTTTGGAAACTCATTCAAAAAAAAAGGAAAAACTGAACAGTAAAAAAGAAGAAAGGTAGATTGTTAATAATTGAGTACAAGTAAGAACGGATGCTTTTAGCTCTCTAGTGTTCGGGAAGTTCAACTACTCGGCCATAGATAGTAGGTTTTCCGTTTTCAAGCACCCACAAGTACAACAATTAATTTTTAATACAATCCTGTTTCTAATGAAAAAAAAAAACACTTATTGACTCCTCATACTCATGCTACTTAAGCTAGATGTATTAAATAATTACTTTACACTTTGCAGAGGAACTTGTTTCTAATTGTATCTGTTGTAACACTTCTAGTGAATGATATTTATAATAAAAATGTTAGTATATGAATCCTTGAATTTGATTTTCATTACTATCAAACTGAAATGCTCCATCATAAACAATTATGAAACAATAAACTGATATGGCATTTATGGTTTTATTGCTTGCCTTTTTTTTTATCATAAAATGTATATTACAGCTCATCTACAAAAGGTTTTAGGAGAATTCAAATGGTCAACTGAGCTTGTCTAAAAGTTTATTAACATTAATATGTTTTACATTATTAAGATTTTACTTTTACGCATTTTTAATTTTATTTTTATCACTTGTATATGATCATTCAAAATGGTTATGAGCTAAGCACAGTCAACCAGCTTTATATGTGAGCTATTTTAGTGAAAATCATAAATTATGTACTTTTTGTGTCTAGAAAATCTGTCAGGGTCTCATCTGTGGGAAGATCAATTTCCAGGTAATTTTATTTTAAAATGGAAAACTCCTTTCCTAGCTAAGATCCTAATAAAATGATAAGAACGTAAAAGAACTCTTGATTTAGTAGAATCCATGTCATTCTCTCAAAATAGAAAGGTTTTAGGTTAACATTCAGCAGCTTAAAATTATATTAACATTAATACAGAATAAAGCTCAATTGACCGAGTACTATTATCTAAATGTGAGATTTAAACTGATGTCTGATAAAACTTTGTTGGTATTTAATATATGATTCAGTACATGGTGCATGTGAATAAACAGCATTTACCTCTTCAAGGACCAAAGCACTTACTTAATGAGGAAAAAGTGAGTGGCCTAATGTGAGTGTTGAGCTTCAAAATTATTCTAAAAATTGACATATCATCAGTTCATATAGTATTATTATTTTGGAAGCTTACTTTCTTCCATACAGTTCAGAAATACTGCGCTATTTTTATTTTTTTTAATGTACCGTGTTTTCTCTGACTGTACATCTGGTGTATGTATTATTTTGTTATGGAATTGTTTAATGTACCATGTATGCTATGACTGTACATCTACTGGTTATGCAACTGTTTATCTGTAAATTAACAACTTTCCACATCCCACAGAGCCAGTCTCTTATATTGGGATCAAAGGAAAATGAATGTATTGTATTGTCAGACAAAAATTTAAATTTTAATATGGAAAGAAAAGACAAAATACACACCCCACTCACCTAAGTTCAAAGAAAGGACGCAGTAAAAAAACTCTCCACAAACACAAATAACAACATTTTGCATTATGCTCTTACTCATGAAAATATAAATATGTGACCCATCTTTTGCAGGCACCCACGGGCAACACAGTCATATGAATGGTGATTTTGAATGTTACAATAGCAGCAGAGGTGCTAGGGGGATAGGAACAATAAAGGTGCAATGTTAACTGCAAGAAATTAATCAAAGTAAATTCTGATCTGATAACATATCTTGGCCTCAGAACATAGAAATGTCTTAAAACAATTCCACCCATGTTATACTGCATAAGCAGTAACACACTGGTCTCACATTTGGGATAGTTCCTTCCAAAAGGCCATGGCCGAAGTCCCTCCGGTTCCTTGTCCTCAATCCTCTCCCACCTCTAATGAAGTCAATGAGGTGTAATTCCATAAAAAAAAATCCCTATTATGGTAACATCTTGTCCATGTTATTTACAGTTTTGGAAAAAAAGCTAATTTTCTGGCAATAGTATTATGAAGCTCTTTTGTAAGGAAAGGAAATCTAAAATATACCCACCACTCACCACGAATAGGAGCAGTAATACTACACAAACGGAAATATTTTGTGCTATGCTCTTCAAGAAAATATAATTATGTCACTAAAGACACCCAAAGACAAAACTGCCTCATGGCTGGTGGTTGACAGTTACATGTGGCTAGAGGTGATAGGGACAATAATATCAGTGGAAATTTTAATTGCAGAAATAAATTAATCAAAATAACGTCAAAAGGGGCATGTTAAAGAGGCAAAAAATTATTTTTTAAAAAGATAAATCAAAACTAAATTTTTGTAATAAAATATATGTATGTTATACATTTGAATAGGAGATTAACCACCGGTTACCAAAGTTTAAGCCTGGAATGGTGTAAAAAAGCAAGTACATACATTTAGCATTGAAATTTTTGGGTTTATATTCCTGCATCAACATTAGATGATGCAACTGCATGACAGTGGCTGGTAGCTATCTGATCATTGATCGGCAGGTCGTAGTTGGGAGGAAACCCAAAAATTTCAATGCTCAATGTTTGTTTCTATTCATGTTTCAGCGCCACTCCAGCCTTCCACTTTGCTACACAGTGTTTATTCTCCTATCCAAATGTTTAATTTGTCCCACTTTGTTTCCTTACAATCTACACAAATACTAGCAAGTAATGGGTGCAAAAGAGGAAAGGGTGTTATCCAGAATGTGTTGTTATTAATTTAATTGTGATAGAGCACACACTTCGATGGCAATTCACCTGGTCATCTAAGTCACTGGTCTGCAACCTTTTCCTACTCGCGGCACACCATAAGATTATCCATAAATCTCGCAGCACACCTTACCGGTTGGCCGGTTAAGCAAAAATAGTCCTCACTATACGATATTTTTCCGGGTTATACAGCCCCCAAACACACAAAAAAGTGGTTTCATAAAATTAATAATCATTCAGTTTTATATTGCTATTAAAATAAATAATAGTATACATTTCTTAACTGCACACAGGTGTCTGATCCGTGGTGAAATCGTTGACAATGCAAACCTCATTTCTTCACTGACGGATTTTAATCTTTCCCTCTTGGACATTTTAATCTCAGTCAATGTCGAGAAGCCCAATTCACAAAAATATGTAGTTGGAAGTGGCAATAACACATTAACCGCCGGATATTCATTTCTTATTGTTAGCCAAAATGTATCTAAAGGAACTTCGAGACGTTTTAATTTCAAAGTTCTGTCAGCTTTTAAATCTGCAAGTTCCTCTTAAATATTAATTGGAAGATGTTCAGAATCTGCAACCAATTGATCACGAACCCAGTCGAAATTTTCAATACTTCCTCCAAAGTACTTTTTGAATCTGTGCTGCAGGACATCTAAATGTTATTTAATTAAGTCCATCACCATTTTATTACCGTCATAAAGTGTCCATACAGATGGAACATCTCACACGACCCGTTTTCAATCCTCTTTAACCACAAATCCAGCTTATTCTCAAATTCTTTAATCTTTTCCATACTAATAAGAATACTTTCGTTCCTACCTTGCATTTTGACGTTCAGCTCATTCAATTGTACGAAAATGTCGGAAAGATATGCCAACTTACATATCCATTCGCCATCTGCGAAAAAATCTGCGTACTTACGTCTTTCAACTGTCAAAAATGCCTGGACCTCTTCTCCAAATTCAAATATTCGCGTAAACACTTTTCCTCGTGATAGCCAGCGTCCTTCTGTATGTAGCAGGGGTGTAGTGTGTTCTGAACCCATTTCCTGATATTGTCAGGAATTAAGGGGCCGCGATTTAATGAAGTTCAAGACTTTTACTACTTCGTCCAGCACATCTTTCAGATAAGGTGGCAGAGACTTAGCAACAATGGCTTCTCGGTGTATGAGACAATGATTGTATCGTACGTTGGGATTTACTTCGCTTACTAAAGCTGCAAATCCTTTCTCTGGGCCTGTAGTAGTAGCCGCTCCGTCTGTACAAACACTAACCCAATCCTTCCATGTTAATTCATTAAAGAGTAAATATTCATCAGTCAAATGAAATATTTCTTCATCGGTAGTTTGCTCTGGAAGTTCTTTGCGAAAGAAGAAATTATTTACAATACATCTCCAACGATGTAGCGAATGTAAGCCAGAAGTTGTGCGTGGTGGCTAATATCTGTGGCCTCGTTGATCTGAAGTGAACGTCTGACTGTTGTCGATTTTCTCCTTCAGTATGTCTTCAATATCACGAGACTTATCAGTAACTCGGCGACTGATTGTGTCAGCAGAAAGGGGAATTTTTGAAACCGAGCGTGGTGGGTGAACGGTTAACGTTCTGGCCTCGCATTTGGGGGGACGCGGGTTCGAATCCCCGTCCGGGCATCCAGATTTGGGTTTTCCATGGCTTCCCCAAATCACTCCAGGTGAATGTCTGGATGCTTCCTTGAAAAAGGCCATGGCCGAATTCCTTCCCGATCCTTGTCCCCAGTCCCATCCCACCTCTAATGAAATTTCACTAGCAGATTCTAAACCCAGAACTATTCTCACAATCTCTCTACAAACAGGCTTTAACCGCGTTTATTGTTTGTGGTTTCTTGGCGTTTACGATAAGTTCGCCTGCCTTATAACTATCTTCCTGTACTTTTTCCGAAACACGTATTGTAGCGGTCATGAACGTTCTTTGTTTTTTATTACTTTCCAACAACCGTCGAAAATAAGTGACATCTTTGCTTGACAGAGAAGAAAAATATTACTAAAAAGGAATAAACATAACTAACAGCAGCTGTGAGTAAATAAATAAATAACATTTAATTTCATAGAAAACGTCAATACGTAACAAGTCGTGGCACATGAAACGGAAATATAATTAAATAAAAACTTGCCAATTAATTCCTTATATTGGGTAAAATTTCGCGGCACACCTTTCACTTCGTCGCGGCACATCGGTTGTGGACCACTGATCTAAGTACCTCTTTTTATTATCTTATATAATTTGAGTGTTAAATTACTACACTTTTGCGATTTACAAATCTTAAATTCCGTCAGCGTTTTTGGTAAATTACTCATCACTTCAATTCCAATCCCTGACCATTCGCCTCACATTCGGGAGGACGGCGGTTCGAATCCCCATCCGGGCATCTAGATTTGGATTTCCATGGTTTCTCAAATCACTCCAGCCAAATGCCAGGATGCTTCCTTCAAAAGGCCATCGCCGAATTCCTTCCCATTCCTTGCCCCCCCCCCCCATCCTTTCCCGTCTCTAAAGACCTAGCTGTTAAGAGAGGTTAAGCAGTATATATATATATATATATACATAAAATCATAAGCAACCTTTAGTTTATTTATCTGTGTATCTCATAAGCTGACTCTCCTTGGCATTTATCTTCATTCCATGCTATCCTATTCATTTAGATATTCTATCCAGGTCACCCTGCAGCTGTTCAATCTTCTCCTGTTTTGATCCGATAAATATACCATTATATCTGCAAACAACCTAATTTCTGACCTTAAACTCAATCATTCATTAGAAAAATGTTCAGCAACGGTTCCAATACAAAACCCTGTGGAAATCCGTATTTATTTCCACCTCTTTTCATAATGTATTTCCTACTCTAACACTTTGCTTTCTGCCTCAGCAAGTAACTTTTTCCTCCAATTCAAAAGTTTTCAGTTTATTAAAAATCATTTTATGGCTCTCTCTGTCAGATGCCTTTGAAAGATCTATCGCTACACTATCTACTTGACCTCCCTTGTCCAATTGATCCAAAATATCTTGCATTCAGCCCACCATCTGAGGTTTACATGAATATCCTTGCCTAAAGCCATGTTGTCGATATTAAAACCAGTTTGTATTCTCACAGAAATTTCTGATATAGTTGCATATCAACCATTCCATCATTTTGCATAACACAGAAGTCAAACTAACCGGTCTGCAATTTACAGTCCTATTTGTCACCACCTCCTTTATGAACCAGTAATACTGTTGTTCTTTTCCAGTCCTCTGATAAGCAGCAAGACTCCAGACTCATTTTAAATTTTCAAGGTAAGGTACAATATCGTAACTCAAAATCTTTAATACATCTGTAGTAATATTATCTGCACCAGCTCCTTTGTATTGTTTTTAGATTTCTGATTTCCTTCATAATTTCCTGAGAATCTATTTCAAATTTTGTAGTTTCCTCACATATCATCACAGGATTATAGTCCCTAGTGTCTCATTAAACCAGTCACTCAATATCTCTGTCATTTTTTTACTTGAATTCTATTTTTATCTACAACTGTCTAAATACTTTCCCTTCCCCATTTTCTAACATAACCATAGAAATTTCTAGATGCATCATACAGCGGTTCCTCTGCACCAATAATATTCTTCATAAACCCATCCTTAGCTTCTCTCTTTGCTCTTATTAATTGCTTGTTTAGTTGTATTGAAAATTCCCAATTGTCTTCCTGTCTGTCTAATTGTCAGGCGGAAAGGTCCGTTGGGGGTTAACACTTTCACCTTAAATGTGAACAGCTAAGTAGCTGTGTAACCTTTCTGAATCTGGTACCTTAAATATTTCATAAATCGGCCGCCACGCATTCGTATTAAACCCCAAATGCGAAGAATAATTGAAATAAGTTCACGTAACACAGTTTCAGAGTAACACAATACTTATATTCTTGATAATAGTTCACTCATATACATTGTCGGTACCAGATACGTCAATAAAGCATCGAACAACAGTTTCACTGAAGATTACAGGTTAAGCACATTCGTATGAGAAGACAAAAACTCACAAAGTCCCCCTAACATTAATGAGTAATACAGCATGTTGGAATTTGCCGAAACCGCTCGGAGCTGACTAGCGTGAAGTTACGCAATCACTTTCCGGTGAAAGAATGAGATTACATAATAGCACGAAGTTACTACTTTGAAAATCACTGAGAGACGGAGGCAATCTAAGCTCGCTGCAGGGTGTTTATAAGCTTCCCCTGGCCTATGACGTCAGCAACAATTTTTACAAGGGTTTCTTATGATCATGTTCATTTGACATTCAAAAGTACTTCTATAAGCTTAGAATTGAAGTCTATCACGTTACCAATTTGTACGCGCTTCAACAACAATCGGCGACAATCTATCTTTTAAAATTTAATTACTAGACAAATGCTTAAACTTTTAACCAAAACCATTATATATTCGTAATTGTCTCATTTAGACTATCTACCGATATAAATCTCTCAATTGTATTCATTTTAGTTAAAAGTTCATTTTTTTCTCTTAATTAAAACTGCTAATTAAGCTCTGCCAAGTTATTTAATTTTACTATCAAAATATCTGGAACATTGCTGACTATAGCCGGTGATAAAAGTTCAGCTGTAGCTTTATTCAATTCAAAGATATTTCAAATCTTAGACGTTTACTTTCCTGATCGCGTTTCAAAACGTGAACAAACTGAATTGTTTCTTAAAATAAATTTTTCCCGATATAATGAATACACTTTAAAATGATTCTAATGATGAGTTTTCACTGTGGAAATGATTACAGGAAAATTCCTTCAAGTTGACAATTACTCTTCTTCAAATTTTCAAGTCCAACACCAACGAATTGAAAATCGGTTTATAAACTATGTTATTGCTGGGGATGGCTAGTGGGAGTGCTTTTGATGAACTAAAGGGTACCTTACATAATTTTGTTGTGTTCTTATCTCACTAACATCTTTAACCTTATCACCTCCTGATTGTAGTATGTGGGTTCTGTCAGTACTTCTCTTTATTTTCTGCTTTTAATTAAACATTTCCTTGTCCTTTTTTATTATTTCCTTAAACACTACCCATTTCGCCTTTACTGTACTTGTGCCATCCTTCCATTTGCTGATCCTTTCCCTCAAATATTTATTCAGTTCTCAAGTCTGTGCCTTTTTATAACTGTACCTATTTCCCCCTTCAATTTATTTACAAAATCTCCCAATATCCACCAGTACTGCATTGTTATCACTTATTCCTTCAGTTTACTGACACCCCACAAGATTTTAATTACGATTTATTTGAAAGATATCGTACATGTTTGGTCCCTTCATGTTCTGTCCTACCACTTGTGTAAAACCTTAGTAAAGTACTAGTACATCTCTGTTTCCTTGTGTTATTAATCTTATTTCCTACCCAGTTGACACCAGGTAAATTTAAATCTCCTCCAATAATCATCATTCAATGCTCATCTCTGAACTGTGAATACGAATTTAGTTTTTCTACAACAACCTCATTCCATCATATATGCTTCCACTATGGTAAGCAGCCAATACCCTGATTTTTTTAAAAAAATACTTCAAGAATCTACACCTAGTAAATGTCGGTCATGATCTGTGAACACTAGAGAACTGTAATAATCTTTGCTAAGCAATATGAATACCCCTCCCCCAATTGTTCCTTTATCTCTGTGGTACATTCTGTAACTATCAGCAAAAACTTCATTCTCTTGTACTCCTTTTTTCAATCAAGACTCTACAGTTATAATCACTTGTGGTTCATTTGTGTGTATTAAATTTGCAAATTCTATTACTTTGTTCTTTATTCTTCTACACTTCACCAATAACACTCTTTTTATTGACTCTATGAATGACAAAGGAAAGGGATAATGATTCATCACTCACCAAAGTTGAAGGTTACGACGGGTGAAAAACATATGACGAACACAAGCATATACAATATCTCGTTTTACACCTTATTTGTGTTAAAGGAAATGAGTCCTGTGGATCGGGAGGTGTACACATGCTGAAGTTTATCTCATGAGTCACGTGATAAACTTCGGCACACCTTCCGAATCACATGACTCAAAAATTCTGCTGTGTGTGTGTGTTTTTTTTTCTATGTCTCGACACCGCAGGAACCCTCTTCTATGGTAAGCAGTGGTTTTTCTCTTATCCAAATGTTATATATATACAGGGTGGTCAGAAATTCACTGATCGGCGGGTAAGGGCAGTGTTGGGGACTTTGTACTAACGAAATAAATACAAAAAAAATCTAGTAAAAGTCGTACCATTTCTGAATTATCCGCAGCTAAAGTTGGCCAATAAGAGTGCTGTTCGGGCGAATTCAAACAGCCTTCCACAGGTGGTGTTGCCAAGCTAACTCAAGGCATGGGACCGCCAAAGAAAAACTCTCTTCGGAAATGGGGATCGAACCCGAAACCTTCAGTTTGAGAGTTTGGCGTCTTACCGACTACATTTCCAAGGCACTACAATTTCCTTGTTTTTAGAAGCCGCTAGGGCGGACTGTTTGTTAGTAATCGGAATTAATCGGTAATCCGCAACATTTTTCGGGAAGTCGGTGGTTCAGTTGAAGGACCGTGACAGAAGAAGTCTCACAGTCGAACGAATCTTACCAATAAAGACAGAGTCATCATGCAAGTACTAGATTGATAATTTTGAAGATATATTATCATTGAAAGTGGTAGACCAACATAATAACTTGTCAGGTATCTTATAAATTTTGCAACTGACAAAATTTGTTCTCAGAACAGATTGAATACCATTGAATATCATTTTTAAATCCAGTTTCTATGTTAATTCAAGCTAGAAATCAGGTCTTCACAGTGTTTAAGATAGTATTTTCTGTTGCATCAGCTTTGACCATTCGCCTGAGTAATATTTCGAAAATTCGTAATAAATCGAAAAACCAGTTCAACTTCACACAGTGATCAATTTTAAATATGTTGATTTGACTAAAGCTATTTTCAAGTTGATAACTTTAATAACTTCTGAAATCTTAATTAGTTATATTCTGTTTTTGGATTATGAATTTTATCTCACCTTTTTTAAAATAGTAAACATGCTTTGTGTAGTAGTAAATGGAAGATCAGCTCTTTAGGAGTAAAATAAAATTTATTTCAGTTTAGTAACAACAAAATTGTGAAAGTTATTAACAGGTTTTAGGAATCGCATTAAAATGATTTTTTTTTTTTACGGCAAAACTATTAAAGTTACATAGTTTTTCATAAGGATTAAAATTGACATTTTTCCAGGTCTGTGGCCACCCTGGAAAATCTGGAATTATCTGGGAATTTAAAGCAACCTTGAAATATCAGGGAATCCAGGGAATTTTAATTGTAACAACCCAAAATTTGGAAATTTTTTGTTAATTTATTTTAATATTGAGCTTTTGCATTAAATAATTCAGCCAACAAATGCCGCATTTACACTATCAACTTGCATCTCGTCTTGCGCCTCATCGAGATACGACGACGAGATGTTCGTGCGCAATTGCTGAAATGAACTGTCTCTGGAAATTATATTTTTTTAAAAAAGATGGATGACATCTAAATCAGAATTATAGTACTACATGTAAATGCAAAAGTTATATTTTTTACTTAATAAAACAGCAATCGTAGAGTAGTAAGTTTATAAAGGTTTTATGTTTCACTAAACATTTTTACAATTTCAAGTGT
Organism: Vandiemenella viatica; assembly: GCA_031002005.1. Classification (NCBI taxonomy): domain Eukaryota; kingdom Metazoa; phylum Arthropoda; class Insecta; order Orthoptera; family Morabidae; genus Vandiemenella; species Vandiemenella viatica. The sequence continues at coordinate 62,806,764 of JARYHS010012519.1, read as the reverse complement.
GAAACAAATTGAATTTGTGGAGAGTCTTCGTAGTCCTGTAGAATGTCACAAGCTGATTTTTAACTTCTTTTGAGAAAAATTGAACCTTTAATATCAAAACAAAAGCCTAGATTCAAGATACCAGTGCCAACAAAAATGTGAATAGCAATAATTATATGGCCTTATAACTTTTTTGTATTAATGATATAATGTGAATTAAAGCAGGAACAAAATAATACGTAAGATCGTGTAAATACTAACCATAGGTCTAAATAGGTAGAATTTATAAAGTTTTGCGTCATTCAGAGCTCTTTCAAATGCTGAATCGATACGACAGTATAAACATCGTGCTCGTGCCTTTGACTTGCACCAAATAAACCACCGCCAAGGCGAGTGGCACACCCAAACAACCGCGCAAGGTGAGCCTACACGATTGCATGGTTTATACAAACTTGTGTTCATGCTAGCTTGAGTAGACTCGCAGAAACTTGCGCAAAAGTGTTATCTCGGCAACAGAAGAAATTGAAGATGAAACAAAAGAAGCTACAATAACTGAACCAGAAGATTTGAAAAGAAAAGTGTAGCAAATGAAAAAAGGCATAAAAAAGCTAAGCTTTTGGCCGAGTCAAGTTACTGATGAACAGTGTTAAAAATCTTCAGTTATTTTATCTACCAAATATTGAAAGATTACTAATTTGTTCTAGTTCATATTAGTCATTATCTTATTTTTGTGTTACTCATTTTTAATTATGCTTCATAAGATTACTAAATTAGTTATAAAATTTTCAAATAAACATTCTTAAACATGTTTCTTTTTCTTTTCTTTTTTTGAGCTTTATACCAGATTTAATTATTTACAATCAAAATCTAACTAAAACTTTAAATATCTTAATCATGCAAATAAACTTTCTAAATCAGGGAAAACCTGGAAATATCAGGGAATTTTTAAATCATCACCTTGTGGCCACCCTGTTTTCACAAAATCTGGCAAGTCTCAAAATATTTGATATTTGCTCTCAAGCGTGAGATTTGATATCTGATCAGATTTCCAGCATATTTTCGTGTGAAGTGGAAGTTTTGTAGATTCCCACTGCCAGTGAACTTAAATATCTGCCCAGAATTTTTCTTGTTCGCACTCACTCACGCAGTCGCAGTCAGGCAGTCTTCCAGAAACAGTGAGCGAGACACCTTGTAGCTCAGTCGGCCAGCCAATTTCAGTTAGAGCACAGCGATGCTGCTCTTTGTCACAATGTAGGCATCACAAAGTTTCAGTTTGAATAGTAACTATGCAGTTTTCAAGTAGTATTTTACGCCATGTGGGGTGTCGGGATCACCTAAGTGTCAGTCATTTGCTAATAAGTGGAATATTGGAAACGTGTTTTGAAATTTTATTTTCTTTCACAAATTTAGCAAATTTTACTTTGAACTATGGGGTGTGGTCTGGCTCGAATCAGTTAATCGAACTTTCAATCATATCTTCAGAGAATTTGTCTGGTGCCACTTCAGTTTCTGTCTTTGCAAACTTTCCAAGAATATAGGTTATGTATGCCAGCAATAGACTTGTGAACATTATTTTTTCCACCTTTCCTTAGTTTGGGGTAAAACAAGCTAAGTGGCGACCGAGTACATTTGCAAAGTTAGAACTGAAATATCGACGGTCATAGCTGAGAAGGAGGTTTATGTAATAACCCCAGCATAGCCTAGTTTCTCACAAACTGAGTGACGATATACATATAAAACATATTTTGAGAAACTTTAAGTGTAAAAATAAAATATAAGCAATATAAATAGCAGTGATAATATGTGCTGGGTCTGGTGGGAGGGATTTATTGGAGGTTGAGGCCTGGAGGATTTCTGGTGTCCAGGATATTTTGATAGGCTAGTTCCCATCTACGTAGTTCAGAGGAGTTTGTGTTGTCAGGGAAAACTCTGATTGCCCTAACTGAGAAACAGATGTTAAAATTATTCAGTTTGTGGGAACTGGCATGTTTTGCAACTGGATGGGTTAGTAGTGAAGCCTATACTGTATATGAACTCGAGCAATGGAGGCATGTAAGTTGATACATGAGGTGTGTTGTAGTGCAAGTGGCATGAGCAATGATGGGGAATGTTTCACCTGTGGTAGGATTGGAGTAAGTGGTAGTAGCTGTATGCATGCTGCATATTTTACAACAGGGTATGTTGCACAGGAATGATCCCTGTGGTAGTTTGGGTGAATTACTGGATGAGTACTTGTGAACCAAGATATTTTTTAGATTTGGTGGTCTGCTGAAATGTGCGTATCCCAGGGAAGGACTGAGTGATGAAAGTGGGGCTGGGTACAGCCTTGGATTGGCTGTGAACAGAAAGAGCTATAGCATGAGAGATTTGTTTGTGTACTAAGTCAGGGGGGTAGCAGCAGGAGATGAGAGCTCCAGATAGGTTTTGTGTGTATCGGGAAAGAGATTCTTCATCGGAGCAGATGCGCCTATCTCAAAGAGGGAACGTTTGGTGTGGGAGGGATGACAACTGTTAAAATGAAGATATTGCTGTAGATTTGATATGAACAGAGGTATGCAGGTACCCATTACGTAAGGAAACGTCAACATCGAGAAATGTAACATGGTTGTGGGAGTATGTCCAGGTAAAGTTGATGGAGTGGTTGATTAGGAAGTGGAGGAAGTCTATTAGATGATTCTCTTTGTGGATCCAGAATCATATCATTACTATAGTAACCAGGAAATAATAGGAGAAAGTAGCAAATGGATTTACAAAAAAAGGATAGCAAAATGAACCACTTACCTTAGATGATGGCATCTAAGGGAAGTGGTGATTCATTTTGCTATCCTTTTTATTATATATATATAAATATATCTCCATTTTAGGGTCCATACAGTAACAACTAAAGTACTTACGAGTGTCAGAAAAAAAACACTCACAAAGTAATCTCAGTAAGAAAAATACTTGAAAATAAATTAATTTACTAGGGGCTATGCAATTGAAGTAGAACAAATAGCTTTATGATGAATATTTTTTTAATAAACAATCATAACTCATGATAGTCATCTTACTGCATATATAGGTATTAAACATTACAGTCATTACTTTAGTTGCCTAATACCCAACACATGAATACATTATATTACCACAAGACGAAACAAATAATCTATTAAACAATTGTTTCTTAGTAAAATGTCAACTCTAAACTTTTTTTAATATTTTGCATAACTAAATCAAACAGGTTGTCAATAAAAATATCTAGTAGTTTGATATAATTACTGCACTGGTAAAAAAACAATAACGTCATTTATTAAAATTAATAGAGCACTGCACAGAAATAAAGAAAATATGTGCAGCAAGGGATGTGCTCAACATTTCTCTATTCTTTCTTATATTTAGAGACATTTATATGTCAATGCTTAAAACCAACTTTGGGCATAGATGAATGACAATGTATAACTAAACACCACTAACCATAGCTTTAAAAGTAATGTGAAAAATGTTGATGTAAATGAGCACTGAAGACTAGGCTAAACAATATGAGATGTTTCCTGAGTAAACAAAACATACACAGAACGCTCACATACTTGACTACTATGTCAAAAGTTGTTAGTGAAGTCGATCAGTCAAAAAAATAATAATTGATTTCAGTTTTTAATGCAATATGTTAATAACTGCTGTTAGGAGCACAAATTTTAAAGAGTTGCAGTTTTAAGTTCCATATTGTAGGAATACCTGTGACATGTTATGGTGCAGAAACCAAATACAATACTCTGATTTAATAGATAAAGATTTGGAACTGCATATGAAATACATTTCCACTTTTATTCACAGAATAATTTTAAAAATGAGTAATATAGGCCTTAATGCCAACCATCCAAGTCTTAACAATTACACAATACATGATGCATCTATACAGAGAAATCAGTCGAGAAAAGAATGTAGGTAGTATTCAATTAAGCACACTACTACAACTGCCCCACTAAAAGTACCTGACTTAATGTTACATTATATTTGGCAGTGATAATATCTTACTAATTGTTATCAGATACATAGATGCTCTTTATTTCTTTTTAAAAAGTATCAATATGTATAGGCTATCAAATCAACAAAACATCAGCCACACATATTTATTGCTAGCTCATATATATATATATATATAAACTTCATTTTAGGTTTACTTTCCATACATGATGGGGAGGTGTTTGAAATGCAGCCAACATAAAACTATGTAAATACAATAAAGAATGGAAGAGGCAAAGTTGTTTCCTAGAAATTGTCTTGATGAATTCATATAGTAGTCTGCCATAATGAATAAATACAATTATTACCAAGATCAAATGTGTACTTGTCATAAATGCGTTAACAAAGATCACAACATGAAGAAAAAAATAGTATTCAAACTGCCTATTTTTATTGCATTTACAAAACTAACAACCTTTCCTAAGGTGACCCCTTAAAACCAAGAGAAATTTAAGACAATCACATTACCAACACCCAAACAACTTTGCATATACTACAAAACTTCAAAAAATGCAAATAAATTTTTAGTGTTGTACTACTGAATTTCAAATAAGGCATTAATACATTTTCTCATAGGTGACATCACCACAAATCATTTTAATTGGAATACTTTTCTTTCAATTTTCACTGACAGTGGCATTATTAAATGCTAAGATTAGACTATAATCTATGCAAAGTTGCGTTGGTGTGAACAAAATTGTATAAACTGTTATTTTATTTTCTCATTGAAACACACAATGGAAAAGGACACTGACTAATTTTGGAAATTCTTACTTAATCCAATGCTTGCTACAGAACAACTCATCTCAAAATGCTGCAACAAAAACAAAATTAGCGTTGAAAAAGATCTTAAGGCTTTATTTCTACAAAATTCTACCGATTCTCTTAATAACAAAAATCATTTTTAATAAATATTTTTTCCCAAAAAAAGGTGTCTGGAGGTCAAAATTTTGTATTGTAACTGATAAAAAATTACAAATGCACACTATTAACATTTAAATATTGTTGTCACAGTACTTTTATAAAAATATACTAACAAGTTCTTTTCAGAACTACTTTTCTGGGTTTCATCATTAGACATAAGCAATACCAAAAAATAACTAGAAGATTCAATCTCTCTTTAATGACTATCAGTATTCATACTCGGATAATAAATAAGTGACACAAAATTTCCTACACATAAAACAGAATCACAAAAGAGGGATGCCAACAAACACACAGAGAAACAGGATATCATATACGAGCAAAAACTGACAAGATAAGCAACTGTAGCTTATATTAATGATAAAATGTTCTGGAATGAGGACATGATGCAAATACTGTATCAAAACTAAATGAATGAAGTGTCTGCACACTACAGGATGACATGCAATTCAAAGAAATATATTACATAACAAATAATTTCAATGATTAATTTAAAGTATAAACTCACTATGTGACTAAATTCGTGAAAGAAATAGGCAAACTATCACATACAGTTTGTTTGGATGAAAGACTGTTAATCAGTTCTTTATACCTTACAGTTAACTGTGATGATTACAAGAGAAAATGACCACACATATCAAGGTGGAATTATTCACTTATAATGTGAGGGGATATTTCTAAATGGCCAATACAGTGGCCATAAAATAACAAAGGCTACATAAGCAAATAAGCTTTTTTTAAAAAAAAAAAAAAAAATTGCCCTTCAATCTGATAGTATTCGTCGAAATCTTTTCATAGGGGGGCTCACATCTTCATCATCTGAACCAGGTGTTGTATCATATGCGTACTGAGGCAACCATTTTTGAAGCAAGCTGTCAAAAAATTCTTCCAGTGTTTTAGCATCTTGATATACCTGGCTCTCCTTCTGTAAAAGAAAAGAGATAAAAACTTTTTTTTTTTACAAGATTAGCCATTAATTTTTTATACAAAGCTTCAAAAAATATTACACATTTTTTAAATCACAATATTAAAAAATAATTTATAATTGAAATAACAAAAACAGTTATCCAATGTTTTGGCAATTAATTAGAATTAACGAAATATAACTGAAATTTATATATTTGTCATATATGTGCAAGAAACATTTAGTGAGAAATTACTAATACTCTAACAAAGGCTTTATTAAAAGACACTAATATAATCATAATACTACTATGTTGGTGCAATCTGTACATACTAATGCCTTTTTCTGTAGCTAGAAATCAAAACACTTTTTACTTCATACAGTCGCAGAAGATAAGGGGAAGAAACAACTGCTTTAAAATGATAATTAAATTCAAGAGACCAAAACAGAAAATAAAGAGAAGTACAGAATCTATGTACTATAACAGGGAGGTGATGTGGTTAAAGAGTTTGGTGAGAAGAGAACATAACAGTTATGACACAGCAAGCCAGTAAGTAATATTAAACAAGGAATTAATAATAGCAAAGAAGGTGGCTAAAGATGGATTTATGAAGAATTTTATAAGTGCAGGGGGCACCACAGGGAGATGCATCTAGAAATTTATATGGCTATGTTGGAAAAACTGAGAGGAAGGTAGGGTGTTAAGACGATTGTAGATTACGATGGAGAAGAATTTACTGAGGATTTGAAAAGGGTAGAGATTTTATGTAACTGGTTTAGTGAGACTATTATGGATTATGATTCAGGAATGAGAGAGTATAAATCGGAGAACTGGCATCATCCACACAATTAGAAATGAGAAGACTAAAAAAGTTGAAATTGATTGTGAGGATATAATGAAGGAGCTAAGAAAGTTAAAAGGTACTGGTGTAGAAAATATTAACACAGATATAGCAGGATGTGATGTCATGCCTTATCTTGAAACATGGATATTTGCTGCTTACCAGAGGATTGGAAAAGTGCAATAGTAGTACTGGTCCATAAACGAGAGGTGACAAGTAAGGTCAAAATTGCAGGCCAATCAATTTGACACCAGTAATAGATAAATAAATGGAAAGATTTATATGCAACTATATCATTTGTGTCTGTGAGGAACGTAAGTGGTTTTCAAGTCTGCAACATGGCTTTAGCCAAGGATATTTATTTGAACCTAAGTTAGTAGGCTATATGCAATATATTTCTGATTAAATGAACAAAGGAGACCAAATGGATAGTATAGATCCAGATCTTTCAAAGTCTTTGGACAGAGAGAGCCATAAAATGGTGTTAAATAAGTTAAAACTATTGTAGTGGATGAAAAAGTGATTTGCTGGGTAGGAGAATTTTTAATAGGTAGAAAGCAAAAAATTCAGGAAGGAAATGCAGTATGAAAAGAAATGGGAGTGCCTTAGGGTAACGTATTGGGACCACTAATAAATGCAAAGAAGTCAGCTTATTAAGTGCACAGATAAAAAAAACTAAAGGGTGATTAAGATTGCAAGATGGGGCAGGAATGCTTGTTGAAGACTTAACATAACATTTGATAAGAAACTCAACTGGGCAGGACACAATGGGCAAGTAGTAGGAAAACATTTCAAAATCCTTCACTTGTTGGAAAGAATGATGAGGGAATGTAACAGAGAAGTAAGTGAATTGAGTTATAAAACTTTTGTCAGACCATTGCTTGAATATGGGATCTACATTTTGGATATCAAATAGAGAACTTAGAGCGATTGTAGAGAAGGACTGCTAGATTTGTGTCTTACAATTACCTCAGAACATAATCAGTAACTGATATTATAAAGGAGCTGGTATGGAATTCACTGGAAGACAGGAGGAGGCTGAAGAGAGTTATGGGAGTGAGCAATGCGTTTATTGGTGATGGGGCACGTAAAGACACTGATGGAAGAATGGAAGTGAAAAGATGACCATGACCACATACAAACTCAATTTCAGGGATAAGAGTATGGGTAGAGTTTCTTTTGCAGATAAGGGGTACACAGATTAGACTGAGCAAAAGAGATTATGAATAATTTACCAAAAATGAATTTAAAGTTGACATTTGTAGAGGACAAAAGTATGCAGGTAGAGGAAACGGTACAATGGGTGTGTAGGGATATTGCCACCAGAGCATGCACACTATTGCAATTAAATTAAAAAATTAATTCAGTTTTTTGAGACACCAGCAAAACTTTCTGCACAGTTACTTTTTATAACTCTGAGAGTTATAAAAAATGTTTTCAGTCAACTCCAGCTGCAAAATGCAGTACCAGCTACTTCTCAACTTTTGCTAATAATTTTCCCAATAATACACAACACTGGAAGTTAACAACTGTGGCTGTTTAGTCCTTGACACAAACTAGAGCATTAAATTATTCAACTCCATATTAATTCCATTCCCAATTTAAATATTTAGGGGTCGTCCATTAATTATGTGATGTGAAATGGGGGCGGGGGAAGGGGTCCAGCAAAATCTCACCAGGGGGAAGGGGGTCAACAGATATCTCACGTCATCTTTTCTAATTCCAGAACAGTAGAACTAAAAAAAGAAAGAAAAATTCTCCAAAACTTACAATGCCATTAGCAGGGGAGGGGAGTTTCCCCTCAAATTCTCACCTCACCATGGGGGGAGGGGTCTCACCAGATCTCACCAATTTCCGAAAAACATCCCCCTTGTCAAAAAATAGCCAGTACTCTGAGGATTCATACTCACATCAAGCAAGTACACATAACTTAAAATAAATGAGGTACGTTTTCCAACATATTAAGATCAATGATTAACATAATAAATTGTGTGTCTGATACACAGCATCCTCTCAAATAATCTCTGATTAAAATTAGCACTATATTAGTAAGGTATCAAATTTCAGAATATTTACATTTTGAGCCTCTCTAAATGCACTTACTTACTGTGAACAAACAATTGTGAAGTGATGCTTCATATGTATAATCATTGAAAGTGGTTAAAAGTGTGCAGACAGGTAATAAATGTGAGGAAAAAATTTAATTTCACAAAATAAACAATTTTACTGGTAGCTACAGCAAAGGCCTCAGGACTGAACATCAAAATGTAGTAGATGTTTTATCTACAATTTATTAGGAATTTGTTTAACAAGTAAAATGATTTTAGGACTACTTATAAGGCAGTTTAGAAATTGGGACATATGGTCTGGTTGTTTTGATGTTAAATCACACATACATAGCAACATGCATAATTTCTGCATAACCAAATTTAAAGCCAAAACTTTAGAACAGATAGCTAAAGGGATCAAGCAACGAAGAAAATTAAATAGCTTGCCAAATCATGTTTTCACTCAAAGATTGAATCTGCCAAAGGCAATATATATATATAAAACTACCATTATATTATTTCTGGCTATTGTTGACCAAGTTTTTTTTCATTTCTCTGCAGAACATACAGAGTAAAAAGCATCTCTACCAAAATACCATGGGACTGTGCTGAATATTCAAACTGTTCAAAACCTGCAATTAACTGATAACTGAAATAAAACTTTCTATCTTCAGAAGGCAGGTGCTTATTATTCACATGTATTTCCTGGACAGATTCTAAAATCAAAGATCATGCCACTGATGCTCAAGGTTTTGTACAGCAGTAAGAAAAAAACTAATGCAATAGCTGAAAATTCATCAAGTAGTAACCCCTGCTCTTCTTTAATCACTTGAGGTAGATTATTCGTCCAGCAATTTTTTTAATTTTTGCACAAGCCATTTTAATGAACAAAGAAAATAAGCAAACACAACTCTTACTAAAGTTGCGAGGAAGGAAGGCTGTGTTGGAGAGAAACTAAATTCACATTCACAGTTCAGTGGTGAACGTAGAATGGTTATTATTGGAGAGGATTTAAATTTACCAGGTGTCAACTGGATAGGAAATAAGATTAATAATACAAGGGAAAAGATATTTGCTAATACCTTAATAAGGGAAGGTGGTTTAACACAAGTAGTAGAGCAAAATACGAGGGGACAAAACATGTTGAATATCTTTCTAATAAAGCCCGATGAAAATCTTGCAGGGTGTCAAGTAACTGAAGGAATAAGTGATCACTGTGCGATACTGATGTATATTAGAGGATTCAGTAAACCAGTGGCAAAAATAGAATGGGGTAAAAGTTATAATTATAAAATGGAGCAGACTTTAGAATTGAAGAGATATTTCAGGGAAAGGTCCAGGAAATGGAAGGATGGCACAAGTACAGTGGAGGAGAAATGGGAAGAGTTTAAGGAAATAGTAAAAAATGATCAGGAAATGTTTATTCCAAGCAGAAAATAAAGAGAAGTACAGAACCTACATATTACTATACAGAGGTGAGAAGGTTAAAGAGGCTAGCGAGATGGGAACACAACAGAATTATCTGCCCCATACTCCTGATTTTACAGTTTTCTTTCTTTGCTGTGCATGTGCACTTCCACCAGCGTATGGAGAAAAGTCAATAGCAATGCCCAACATTCAAGACAATAATTTCTGGAGTCATTAACTATATCTCATGTCAAAATTTAAAGCCAAACAGAACTCTAATTTGTTTTTCAATGTTACTATAAATTTAAATCAAACTGCTATAAATTTTACACTATAAGAGTCACACAAAAACTATAAATACAATCCATAACAGACAGTTTCTTTCATACAAAATCTGTATCTATTATCATGACTAGCTGGTACCCACAACTTCGTTTGTGTTTGTAAAGAATTTGGATTGACAGCTACCGAAATCTAACCACCATAGTGCACGATGGGAGACTCGATGCTATTACCACACACAAACGCCAGTCATCTGCGCTATGTAGTTCAGGCAGCAAAATAAAATATACGGACACACATGTATTTGGTCAAAATACGAAAATATTCCTTGATCAACCAATTTCAACCACCATATCTCCCACACTTACCGAAATTCGGCCAACGTTGTGATCGATTGGTGAATCTGTGCTACTACCACACACGAACACCAGTGATCTGCGCTAGATAGTTTTGGCTGAAAAGTGATACACCATGACACGTTTTTGGCAGAAATATGAAAGTGCCACAGGTCAACCACTTTCAACCACCTTTTCTCCCACACCCATATAGCTACCAACATCTAACCACCATAGTACATGATAGGAGACATGATACCACTTCCACACACAAACACCAATGGTCTATGCTATATAGTTGTGGCAGCAGAGTGACATATATGGAGACACGTCTTTGGTCGAAATACGAAAACGCCCTGCATCGACCACTTTTAGCCATCATATCTCCCACATCCTCACAGCTATCGGCATTTGGCCATTGTTGTGTACGACAGGAAACTCCATGCTACTTCCACACACAAACACTAGTGATCTGTGCTAGGTAGTTATATATATATATATACCTCACTTCCTGCCATGATGTTTTTCCCCCACCATGAGCCACCGAAATTGTGGCTCACGCAGTTGGCTGCCAGCAGCGCTTGCGTGCAGCCATCTCACTTCTACTGAGGAAGAGCCAAGCTCGAAAATTTTATTCTTTGTGTGTTCGTGTTTTTTTCGTGTACCAACGCCGCTGGAATCCCCTTCTTTGGTAAGCGGTGGTTTTTTATCCTATCCAATGTTCAATATATATATATATATATATATATATATATATATATATATATATATACACACGAGATTTTACTATTGAGGTTTCCTCAATATATTATCTTTCAGAGCTGGAGAGGGGAAATTTTACAAATACTACCTACTTACCTCCTATCTTAAAACTGTCTAGTTATATGTGAAGAGAAATATAAACATCATTTAACTTATTTGAGTTATCTCACTGGTCAACAGATTTTGAACAAGCGAGGTTCAATACATCAGTAATGAAGTTCCTATGACATATTTCATATTTATAGGTAACTAATATGAAAGAAATGCCGTGAGGCAATACTTATATGGAAAGAACAGATGAAATACACCCAACACTCACCAAAGTTGAAGAGAGGAGGGCAGCAGCAACACAAAACAACACAAAAACAAAGAAAATATAATATTTCGGGTAAAACCACTTTTCAAGTTAACAGATAACTCTGGGCTTGTGAAAGACTTACATTCAATGCAGCCACTCATAGAATGCCAATTTCATATTTAGTTATAGTGAACAGTTCAGCACATGTATACCTCTATCAACTGTATAAAATAGTAGTGCTAGTAGTGAATAGTTGGAAGACCTGAAAGCAGGGTACATTTAAACTGATTTGATCTAATGGCTGAATGTGGTTTGCTTTTTTAAGTAACAGCAATTATTAGGAAAAATTAATTCTGAAGATTTCATTAACACAGTGACTTCCATAAGGGAATGTTGTTTCCACTGAGGAAAGAAAAAATTATACCATGACAGAATAATATACCACTATACCAATGGCTTCCTAGGAAGGCAGATGAGTAGGTGGACTTAAGGGCACTCTCTTTCCCTCGTGGTGGGAAACTAACATAAAAGGCGGTTGACCCTTACAGGTCAAGGCCATAGAAGGCCTCAACAGTGAACCAAGCATAGGAGCAACCAGTATATCTCAACAGTTCAGAAGGCAGATGAAGGCTCTGCAGCAGTCTCATTGATCTCCAGTCGTCATAGTCTTTATGCTACTGGGATAAATCTATTGAAACTGTAAAGACCATGTGATTTTTGCTGTGCGCCAACATTTCCACATTAAAAGATCTCATGCACAGGTGTCTTTTGAACATCAACATTATCAGTACACAAAGTCCTGCAGCGATCTGGAAGTAATGATGGGAGCGGCATTGTGTAGTCTGGAAACTCCTAGTAACGAACCAGCATGTTAGGTGACAAGAGTATGATTGCCATTTTGCTCAAGGATTGACTG
>JARYHS010012519.1:62696084-62793065 GCA_031002005.1 Vandiemenella viatica | reverse complement strand
TTTACCTTGTCCCTCTTCTGACTTATCATGAAAACAGATATTAAATGCCAATAATATTACCTTTAACCAACGATGGACTGTTCCATAAGTAATATTAACCATGCTATTTCTATCCAACAGGCAGCAACACTGGAAATTCAATGCATGGTACATGTTAGAAAGCCTCTATGAAATACTAAAGACATATAATAATAATGATTCCGTATGGTTATAAAGACTTGGGACCGAGAGTGGTGGATGAGCGGTGACGCTCTGGCCTCGCATTCGGGAGGACACCGGTTCATATCCCAGTCCGGGAATCAAGATTTGGGTTTTCCATGGTTTCCCCAAATCACTCCAGGCGAATGACGGGATGCTTCCTCCAAAAGGCCATGGCCGAATTCCTTCCCGTTCCTTGCCCCCCATCCTTTCCCGTCTATAAAGACCTTGACGTCAACGAGGCGTAAAGCCAAAATTAAAAAAAAATCTTGGTGATTGGGTTTCTATTGGCTGCGCTGTCGTAGCCGCCTTAACTTAACTCTATAGTGCTACCGGGTGCAGCAGACCTACAGTTTTACGTGGAATCCGAACTACGGAAGCGTTCTAGCCTATTTCATATTATGCAGCAGGCTGTACCAGAGTTGAATGTAGGATTAAGAGCCTATGAAAATCCCCACAGAGAGAGAGATTCGAACCGGGGACCTTTAGATCCCCAGTCAGACACCTAAACCACTGAGACACCAGACCGCACGTAACTTATTTTTTATGGCTTTACGCCTCGTCGACGTCGAGGTCATTAGAAGTGGGAAACTGGGTACAAGGAACTGGAAGGAATTCTGCCATGGTCTTTTGAAATACGCATCCCGGCATTCGTCTGGAGTGATTTGGGGAACCATGGAAAATCCAAATCTGCATGCCCGGACGGGGATTCCAAGCGGCGTCCTCCCGAATACGCTCGTAACGACTTATGACGTCAGTGTGTAGTGGTTTCTCCCACAATAGCATTTAATAGGGAACTGACACCAAAGTTCCTGTTACCAAGATTTAATTTCAAAACTGAAGCCGGTGTCGTGTGGGAAGAGCTACGCAAGGAATAAATCAAAACGAAGTATCACATACAGCCGATCGCATTTAACCCCATTCTCCATCATTGAAAAAGAGCTGTGAATAACCTGTGCGAGTACTTCGAAGGCAATTTAGCTGTCTACAGTATTGTTGGTAGTGTAGATTTCCTACATTGGTTTTGGACATTGCCTATCTATAACTATACTACATAATAAAATTGTGTTTGTAAATTAAATTATTTCAAAAAGGGTAATTGGAAAGTAAACTACTAATGAGAGATGTCAAGTCCATAAAATTTAGAATTTTTATCTCTGTCTGTCCGTCTATATGTTCGCGCATCAAGTAAAAACTAATCAACTGATTTTAAATCTGTACATAGTGCAGTGATAACTTATGTCTTCGGTCAGGATACAGGATACTTTTTGTCCAGATACATTTCAAATACCTCACGATAGCCTACGTCCAAAATGGTAAGTTTTTTCCGACTGTCCGCGCATCACACAGAAACAAATCGATAGATTTTAACGAAACTTCAGATAGTAATAGTAGTTTATGCCACCTATTGGGGCATAGAATATTTTTTACCCTGATTAGAACATAATGATGCATGACACTGAGTCAAAAATAGTAAATTTACTATTTTTCCTATCTGATCGCGAAATTGAGTAGTGATAGTTTATGTCGTCAATTATCATACACGTTGCTATTTATCCTAATTAGTATCATATTTCGCCCGTGATGTAGATGGCAAAGAAGTAAAATTTTGTTTTTTCCATTTAATTGTTTATACATGTATAACGAACTAGGGAGCGGTCTGATGGCTCAGTTGATTAATGTACTTGATTAGATACGGACGATTTTGGGTTAAATTCCGTTCTCGTTTGGAATTTTTATGGGCTTTAAAAGTTTCTTTCCTAATGTGAAGATGCTAAGACACGTTGTGGTTCGGATTCCACCTTAAACTGTAGGTCTCCATTACTTGGTACGATTACCAGGTTAGATTAGGTGGCTACGATAGACGTGCAATGCTCAACCGCTAGGAGACAATGTCACTAGGTCTTTGAGACCGCACAAAATAATTTATTGTCTGGCGCAGCATTCTCTAAGTTGACATTCGTACCACGAAAAGTGTTATATATCGGGCGATGATGTATTGCAACGATATCTCAGTCAACCGATCATATCGATAATATCAGTCCAAAAACATCGAAATTTTTAAATGGTCGATATGAAGTGAAATATCGAAAACTGCAAACCCCTTCGCGCCGAAACAAATCCTGCAAATAGATGTATGGTTGAAAGGGACCAAATTTGACTATGCTAAACTCTGATTTATCTAGATAACGTCCTTTTAAACTCTGTTGTTCCATTCCGTTTCGTGGGCGTTATTCGTTCCCCATTCATTTACGTTCATCGTTTTATTATTTAATATGTTGCGTTACGCTTGCGTTAATTATTTCTTGTTTCTCTCTGCGACGTATTACAGTATTCTAAAGGGGGTAAAAATATGACCGCCTCACCGATACAATTGTTTATTTTATCAGCGTTGATAGTAGATTAATGCAGTTAAAGGTGAAGGTTTTAAGTTTTAATAAAACACTTAGCACCATTATACAAAGTCCCTTTCCGTGGAACTATTAAAACAAAAATTGATGAAAAATATGAAAAAAATCCATAGGTTATGATGGAGGAGTTGAAAATTGTGAAGCATTTTTATTGTTGTGTATAGAATAACACCGACTATTTAGAGATTACCGTACATTTTTTGCTGAAAAATTAAACTGAAATCAATCATGATATGTTTAAAATTAAGTAGCCTCGTCGGTACCTTCTGAACGCCTTTTCTCACTGGCAGGAACCGCTGTTACTCAAACTAGGAATGTACTTCACGAGTAAAGGTTATGCAAACTACATTTCGAGGATCTGTTGACACTTAATATTTGCAGATCTAAGTTTTTTTCAGTAAACTACCTCAAATTTATTACTTGCTTTTATATATACTTATTTCTAATTTCTAAAATAATGTATACAAATATCGGAAAATATCGATATTATCGATACGATGAGGCCGATATTATCGATTATCGATATCTGTCTGACACCGATATAAATATCGATATATTTATCGATATTACCTTGCATACCCAGTCACCTGACGCCTCCCTCCCCCAATCAGACCGCGCCGCGCCCCACCTGGCCAACGAAACACGTGGCAATTCAGACTTTCCTATCGGCAAGGTGAACCGTATTCTCTAGACGGGTCACGGGCCACGGCTGTATGACAGGCCTACAAACCGATAGAAGACGCAGTTCTGCCCTAGAAGAAAACCGCAGCAGGATGGTCGAAACGTCGGCTGCACAGATTATTACGCGGCGTCACACGGACAGTTAAGAAGCATTCATGAAAAATATATTGATTCCCTCCATGGTAGACGAAATCTGCATAAAATGTAATTTTCATCTGGAGCATGAAATCAGTTTTAAAAATACCTGCAGCAACCTTGTTATTAGACTTAGTACGCATACAGACACATTCAGCAAATTAACAGAGGACAGTTATTTAGAAAGAGATACTGAAAGGAAGTTAATACTCGAAATCAAAGAAAGCCTTAATATGCTTGAAGGAGAAAAGTGGTTTCAATGAAATTTATATAATAGATTTGAGACTTGACAAATACACAAATGATAAGAACTACCAAACTGTACATGCACTGGGAATTCAGTAAGGTGTGAAGCCACCACGTGCCTCAGTAAGAACATCTAGATGCCATGGCAAGGAATCAAAGACAGCCTTGATATGCTGCAGGGAAACACTCCGCCTAGGCGCAATGCATTGACAGTGGTTGCTGGAGAACCAGTTGCCGACGGACCATATCCCAGTCATGTTGACAAGTCAGACAAAGGTGTATACAACGAAAACAAGAATGCCTCCACATTCCCCATCCCATGTGGTTGGGCATGGTCCTTCTGAAAGTGGTATGTTGAACTGCTTTAAGGAAGGGCAGAACCACCCTGATGTAGCGGGTGTTGTTTAGATTGTCCTAAATATGTAGTAGCCGGAATAGCATATTATAACCAATGCCACTCCCAAACCGTCATACTTGGCGTTTGTCCGCTATGCCGCTCAGCATGGTAGTCTGCCCGATTACGCTCAATGAACAATATATATTCAGAAAAAATACTCAGTCTCACAACTATGAACAGGCATGATCGAAGGAAAGTAATGCTTAATCGCTACTCTGTGCATTCATATTCTGAATGGCACAAGGAAAGAAAGAATTCATATAAGCGTCAGTGCTGAACCTTATTTCTCTGATCTTATCTCTCCTTGCCTGGTTGATGTGACCGCACTTGTAAATGAAAGCTGATGTTTGCACTGTCTCATCACCAATGTAGGCTTTATACCTGAAGTTAATTGCCAGTTTGTGGTCATGGTAAACTTTTCCCTACATGCACCTCTCCGAATTCTTCCAAGAATATTCATTTTTTTTTTTTTTTTTTGCTTATGGCTTTACGCCTCGTCGACGTCGCGTTCATTAGAGGCGGGATGGGACTGGGGACAAGGAATGGGAAGGAATTCAGCAATAGCATTTTTGAAGGAAGCGTCCTGGCATTCGCCTGGAGTGATTTGGGGAAACCATGGAAAACCCAAATCTGGATGTTCCGACGGGGATTCGAACCGCCGTCCTCCCCAATGCGAGGCCAGAACGTTAACCACACACCCACCACGCTCGGTACCAATATTCATTCCTAACTTTATCATACTCCATGTAAAGTCCCAGCATTCTCTTTACCCTCCGACTGTCTTCCAGTGATATCCAACATCAGTTCCTGCATTATGTCAGCTGCTGATTGAATTCAGAGGTAATTTCCACCTAAAAATTCAGCTGCCATTTCTTGCATCCTGCATTTGATATCCAAAGAAATGTGGACTCCATATAACACCACAGCAATGGTTAGACCATGGGTTTGTTACCAAAGTGCTTCACTTCTCTGGTACACGCCCTCATCACCTTCTCCAGTAAATGTTTTATTTGTCCTGAAGGGTATATAGTGAACAACGCGAGGTAGACAATTCGTATCCCAAAACACAAGGGCTGAACATAGTTAGTGCTATATAGGAGTGTGCCTACTCTCTGTAGTGGTTACAAGTACATAGTTATTGTGAAATATCGAGACCGAGATGGTTCCTATCACCATATTCAAGTACACATCTCAAAGTCTCGCCTCTCCCACATCACAGCCATCTGTCTTTTAGTAACAAGTATCCCAGGTACCAAACTGTTCAGAGCAGCATCTTCTCATCTCTTTCACACAGCAGCCCTCTCTGCTGATCTATAACTTGTGTCCCAAGTACTAAACTGTTCACATCAGCACTGTCACATCTCTCCCACAGCACAATCCTTTATGCAATTTAGATTCTAATCTCATTTTACGCCATGTACAGTCCTAACATTCTCTTTACCCTCTTCCTATCTTCCAGTGACATCTAGTCCAGTTTCTTTATTATATCAATTGTTGAATGTGTTCCGAGGTAATTTCCACCAACAAATCTAGCTGCCCTATCTTGCACCCTGCATTTGACACATATTAAAAAAAATGTGGACTCCTTATTACACCACTATATTGCAAGCAATAGTCTGACTGTGGGTTTGTAGCCCAAGTCCTTTGCTTCTCTGCTACACCCCCTCATCACCCTCTCCAATAAATGAATTTTTGCCCCGAAGGATATATAATGAACAACATGAGGCAAACAGTTTGTATCCTAACACAGGCGGCAGAAAACTGTAAAGAGCACAGTGAAATTGCAGAGTGCCTACTACCTGTAGAAATAGTGGTTGCAACTTACAAGTACATATTAATGGCGATATCTTGACGACGAGTAGGCTTCTATAACCAAATTTAACCACACATCCACAGAGGAAGAATACACACACACATACACGTTCGTGCATACGGCACGTTGGCAAATCTAACAGCAATCATGGCAACGAAGAAGTGGGACAGAACTGCCGTGGACACTGATTAGAAAAATCATCAGATAGACGAGATGGAAGAAGGTCGAATAGACGTAAATCACCATATTTACGATTACATGTACATAGAGATACGTACATATTCGTTTCCTTGCCTATGGAGAGATCAACACAACTACCAGCACCAATCATGGCAACGAAAAAGTGGAGCAGAACTGTGCTGGCTCATGATTGGCTAAAAAGCAAAACTCTCCTTACATATCATCTGACAGACGAGTTAGAGGATGTGCAAAGATGGCATGATTTCACTATACAACTCAGTGTTTATCCCATATAGAGTGTATATGACACCCAAATGATGATATGTACCATCAACACATAGGTGGCGACTGGAACTGAACTGTTGTGCACTGTTTGATTAAAAGTAAATTGTGCAGTTAAGCTTCTGAAATACAAATTTGTGTCAACCTGCTCAGGCTGCGTGTCGTGAGGGGTCCCCTTCTCACCATGAACAAATATCGTAATACACCGCGCGCAGGACCTAAAACTGCGGACCGCGACAGATTTCCTGATTTTCACATATGTTATTCGCGATCGCATACCGGATATATGACGCGTTATTTGCCGTATACCGACTTTAAATACGATGAATTGTCTGAAATAATTGGAGTTCAAATAATATAGTTCACATTTCAATAAACCTAAACTATAAACACATTGCCAGCAAAAGCAATATGGTTATGGTCACTATTTAACATATACATAGATTCGCTAATTCACCAATAGAGTTGGTCCATTCGTACGAAGTCACAGGAAAACTGCAGGAGTCTAATAAAACAATTATTTCTGTTTGCATAATTTTTTGCTTGTCTCTGTCCATAGTTGCTGACAGCACCCTCATTTGGAGAAACACATTTCTCTTGCTTCAACGCATATGCTTAATTTCCAGTGGTACCATATGTTTGGAAGAAATCACTTGGTAACTATGACTTATAGAACGATACTTGTAGATATAAAGTTAAATCTTTAGGCAATAAACCAAAAATTAGACATTCATGCCAAAGACTTTTTTACCTGAGGATCTAAAACTTCCAACTGCCAGGTATGGTTATTTAGTCCAACAAATGAGTATATATAATATGTGTGCACATGTCTCCAGGGATGTCGTCGATGGTGTACCGTCCATAGGCTCTCTTTGCTGCCCACGATTCAAAATAGCACGCAACTCGACCGCGGCGACCTGCAACAAAAAATAGTATCAACTGTCCTATCTTAATTAATAGCATATTGTTGTTAACAAATTACAAATGAAAAATAATTCTTCCTGCTTTCAAACGATACACAGTGCCATAAGTTAATGATGTTACTGTTTGATCGTAATTTATTGCACAACTTTAACACATAAGTAAAGGGTCATGCTTGAAGCCTTTAGGTAACTATTCTTTCAAAGTAACATAGCGCATGAAATAGTGCAGTTTGGATACAGAATCCGTAGTCTACAGTACCCATTGAGAGGCAAAGTAGAGAGAAAACCAATGGCAAGGTAAAGTCATGGGGTGTATCCGGCTTGCTGCTTCTTGTAGCATTCGGGGAGGTAGAGTTACACATTTCCATGTCAACCTTGGGACCAGGAAGGAGGTGATATGGTCAGCACGATGTTTCTCCCATTTTCTGTCTTCTCGAGAAAGAACTCTTCGATGCTTACCAGAGATTAGACCTGGTAAAAAGTTCTGGATTTTCAGCTTCGAAGAAAAATCGTCGGCTTTATCCTGGATCAAACCCCGGTCATCCAGGCAATAGTAACATGCTTTATCGGTTGAGCTTCGCAGTAAATTTGACTTCTATTTATTCAGATAGTAGACGAAGCGTCACTAAAGGAAAAAAGGAAATGAGTAATGCCTATTATGGTGGAACTGTATTGTTATTCATATGGAGTGGTTGGGGAAAACCGTCATAAACCGAAACTTGGATAGTTGGACCGGGAATCAAACCCGCGACCTACCAAATATCAGGTCGGAATTTTTCCGTTATTCCGAGGCTTGCTAAAATAATTATATGTCTGGTCAATAATCGTAAGGTCCTTGTTTCAAATCTGAGGTGCTACATCACTTAATTCTGTTATAAAATTCGTTGCTATTATCCTGTGTTATTAATAGTGTCACATTGAGTATATAGGATTGGAAATTTTGTAATCAAGATTTTACAGAAATTCAAGTCTTCGACCAGTGCTACCCCAGAAACGTCTTGGAAGACAACGGACATCATCGAACTTACCCAGCCACGACAAAGGCGGTAGCCGCGACAAATTGAAACTATCACCATTTCACAAGGCCATACGAATTTACGTTTTCTTAATAAGAGTTAAATTTTGGTGGACAAATGGTCATTACAGACACCCAGTATCATTCTTAGCTGATACTGTAACAGCCAAATCCTTAAGATGTCATCATGCGTTAACAGACTTCAGAATAACAGCATGGATCTTTGGATCAGAAAAAAAAAAGATTTAAAGGCTGATTTTTAATACAACTCTTACTATCTTTAAACAGAAATACTTCATGCGGCACTTTGCAACTATAGAACAGAATCTACATGGAAAGCCTTCTCTGCCCCACTCGGGGGCGTCCATTAATTACGTAAGGTGTGATGAGATTTGGTCAGATTTGACGAGATCTGGTCAGACCCTCCCCCCCTCCCCCTAAATCGGTATTCGCGTCGTTTGTGGAGCTAGCTTTGTTTCTTTTTTTTTTTTAGCCCTACTGTTCTTCAAAAATTTAAAAAGAACATGTGAGATTTCCGTCGACCCCCCATTATATTTTTCGTGAGATTTGGTGAGATTTAGCCGGAACCCCCCCTCCCCCTTTATTTCAGCTCACGTAATTAATGGACGTCCCCTTACCAGATAAATTTGGTGAGTCAGAACAATTGGGATTTCTATCTGATCAGGTTTCCTTGTAAGGGTCATTTAATCTATCAGGTAGATATTAGAAAATGACGAACAAGACAATAAAAAATATCTGAAGATCTCACTTGCCATTTAAGGCCAGTAAACAATTTGAACGTGATTTGATCAGTGTGTCGGCTGACAATTTTAGCATTAGTTTCCTTGATCCCAGGGTGGAGCCGCGTCTTAATATTAAATGTCAAGTTTCTGCCATCTTCTAGGGCGGAAATGTGGCGGCATATGTTTCTTACCTGTAGTAAACACGACTAATGTTCGGTGTTCTGAAAGTTTGGCGGATCCGACCTATAAGGAGAGCACAACTGTCATGTTGTTGGGTGGTTTAGCAATAGTGTAATAGGAAATTTCGAAGTCATGCTGTGTTCTAATTATTCATAAAGTTTTCATTTTAATAAATCTTGACCATCCCTGTATCACCTAATTTCTTACATCTTTATCCATATATTTGAAATAAACATTTAAAATTTTTGAAAAAAGAACCAATCGACACTTATTATTAGAGATTTGATACTAGAGAATTCCGTTGAACTATTGAGAATGTAGCTGGAAAGAGTACAAGAAAACTTCCTAGGCAGGAATCTTTGGTTCTCAGGGCTTTCGGCATTGAAATATTATAACTTAACGTAGATCGTGTTAATGATTTGGTCACTCCAGGTGGTCTCTGTAGTAGCCCCTTTTTCTTATTCCAAATTCCTTTCAATCCTCATCACCAATGTACGCCATCTTGGAGAGCATATAACATAGTTTTACGTCGATGTTGATGTGAATTCTTTTAGCATAGCTCTGGCATGATGGGAACCATACAATTGTTTAATTTTTTGAGTTTAACGCTCTGCTGAAAGCTGAATTCAACATGGAATATCTATTCTAGAGGAGGAAAGTGTTTGTAAGCTATGTAACTTTTGTTCTGGCCGGCCTCGGTAGCGTAGGGGCTAGAGTGCTAGCTCCACGCGCCGATGGTCGCCGGTTCGAGTCCGGCCGAGGGCATGGGTGTTTAAGTGTTGTGTCTGTGAATGTCGTTTTCGTGTTGTAGTGTCCTTGTGATTACACTTGAAAATATGTACACTGGAGAAACTAATACATTGATATAATCAGAATCACATTGAGCTGGCTGTGTGGCCTCAGTAGCCAAATGCCATTAAAATAAAAATAAAAACTTTTGTTCTGATGTCTTTTGTGTTGACTTCTACGTCTGAGTCATGTGTTGGGAATCGATTTTTACTTCTAGCAGAACGCGTTATAACAATTAATTTTGTCATATGCCATAAAAAACAAGCTTAGAAAGATAAAAATTCATTGAGGTGCCACCAAATGAAGAAAACCAAGATCTGATTAAGTACGGTTGGTTTAGAAGTTGTTTAAAAGTCAGTATTTGAGGGATATGAATATAGTTTCAAATAATTGGCCATTATTTCTCTGTCTTACACAAAAATAAAATACATAACTATATAAAGTAAACATTTACTTTATTTAAAAGCGGTGATTAAAGCTTACTTTCCGGAAAGTTGTTGCCAGATGGTTGATCGTCGTCTGTGGCTGGATTCGCCGTGACCACTACAGCTATCGTTACTAGAAGCAATAGCACCTTCTGCAAAACAAAACACATTGAAAATTCTTTCAAAGCAGCAGCATACAAATTTGTTAAATAGTTTAAAATCTTTGTATAGCTATCTAGATTTACAGCTAAATCTAAATTTTCATTATGTGCAGAATCAAACTAGGACATTATCATCCATAGTTCGCACTTCAAATATCTGACTGCAATGCAGAGATTACTCACGAATATATGTAAACAGGACACAATGTTTTTATCTCTCCTTGCCCTAATTTATCTTGAAATATGTGCATTTAAAATTTCGTCACAAGTTTTCTCGTATTTGATTTCATAAAAAGATTTTTTTTGAATCACTGCGAAGGATAATTTATAAAACAGGAACAAAAAGTAATATACGCCCATAACTTAAAAGAGCCCGATTTATTTCTAAAATGAAGTTTGGGGACTAAAATAGTTAAATAAAATTCAAATTTCAGCATTATCAATCTGTTATATGGGGGCGATTAGTTAGAAACAGTGGAACATCTGGAAGATTTTCTTAAACCATCTTCCTAAAATTTTCGCAACTAAATACAAATAAAATTTGCTGACTTTTTAAAAATGTAAGTAATTCGTATTTGTGATGTTTTGTATAATAATGCAGAAAATACTGGGGAGAAACAAATTCAAAATTTAGGAAAACACAGAATGTAGCAACTGTACAAGAATTTAATACATTCATAGCTGTAAGAAGCTTTATTAATGGGTTAGAGCTATTTGGTTCTTCGACCATTTATGTTTAGGGAAAATAGTTTTTGGTTTATCTTCTTGGCAAAATACTTACAATAGCCTGATTAAATCAACTTGTAAATTTATTCTAGAGAGGACGCGTTCGGATAAGACTTTGCTTTTGTTAAAGATGTTCTGAGTATTCTGGTGGCTCTGTGGTTAAGGAGATCGAAAGATCCCTAGTTCGAATCCTTCTCTCAAAAGGCCCTTAACCCGACCTTCACCTCTGGCTTGCAGTGTTACGCGAAGTACACCAGAACGCTTCCGTAGATTCGATTAAGTAAGGAGGAAAGGAACTGGCCCTCCTACATCTTATAGCACGCGTAGTATGCTTCCTTCGGGAGGGACCAACCGACTTTCGGGTTAAGGACCATGCTTAGCTTAAAAAATCTTCTATCGCTTTTTTTTTCCAAGAACACTGTTGGTAATTGAGAACTTTGACCCCAGGTGGATTGGGGATAGCCTTTTGAAGGAAGCATCCCGGCATTCACATGGAGTGATTTGGGGAAACCATGGAAAACCCAATTCTGGATGCCCGGACGGGGATTCGAACCGGCGTCCTCCCGAATGCGAGGCAGAGAACTTTGAGTCTTCATAGGCAGCAAAGAATTTCTTGATGTTGAGGAAAGAAAATCCTAGTTTGCTTAACGCTATGTTCGGTGAATAGTGGCCGTTGTGTTACTGTCGATTATTTAGCGTGAAACAGTACTAATGTGACTGAGGAACAGAGCAGGTATTATCTTGAGCTGCGGAATGGATTGTTTTATTTTCGTCACAGCTGTGTTAGCCTTGAAGCAAACAAAATCGACGAATCAGAAAAACATCTCGTGGATACACACAATTGCTCTAGGCTCGTACGTTAATTTTACTGACGATTTCCGAACCTGAGGTTTGAAGTTGGTTCTCAGAAATTCGTTTGAGCTTCAAGACCAGGACAGTCCGAGAATATTATGTTTACTGAAGACGTGGATCGTCTTCAGTATTAGGGATTGCATTATTTGTTGACACTATTTACGCCATGACTGATCAAGATTGTGTTGTGCTGTTAGGTCTCTTATAATCACAATATATGCTATAAGCTCTGTACACTGATGCGAGTTACTACCGGGTATCTTATATTGAAGCAAATTCCTTACGTTTGCTGCTCGTTCATTCTGTTGTGCCAAATAATAATAAGCTCGTTTAAGTACTACGTCATGACAGCACTAGAAATAGAATAAATATAATTAGTCGTTTGCGAAGATAGATAACAGTTGATATTCATTGCCTTGTAATAAATATTCCCGTTTACCTCATTCTTCAGTTATGTGTAGCATACCGAAATCGCTTGAATTTATCAACATCTTAATTTTGCAGTTATGTCTAGGTGAAATTACTTAACGCTGTGAACACGTGAAACTCTTATGTTTACATTAAGGTTATGACCGTGTTTGGGTGGTGAATTTTGGTCCAGCCTTGTTAAATTAAAGAACAAAAGTAAAAAATCCTTGGCACAGCCGCTCAAGTACGGAAGGATGGGGAACTGCACCGCTTTGGTAACCTTCCAGAAACTGGTACTTACCTGTTAAAATTTACATCAGTCGTTTCGTCAACATGACCTCTTCACGTTTTGGGATCATACATTGCGGAAAAGTTGCCAGAAATTTAATTAAAATATGAAAGACTGAGCAACTGCGAAATACTATCAGCACTGCAAAAATAACATAAAAATTATCGGTACAGGGATAATTTCAACTTAAACAGTTTCGTTTTGTCATAGAAGTCGTGGTTAGGTTGAAATACGGCCTGGACCAAGTGAAGAAAAAAAAATATTTTTTTTTGGCTATACGGCATCCAACACGCAAAAGGCGTATTTGTTTACAATGGAAGCAATCGATTATCTCTGGTTTGCTCGTTGCTATGTAAGATGGTGGGCATCACCGTATTACAACTCGGATGAATATTGCCTATTTCTCAATTTTGTGCGACTTTTTACAACAGACTAGAGATGAAAAGGCATGAAAACATTACAACAAAGGATTAAATCAACGTTTTAAGAGACTGTCACTGATTTTTCAACGTTGGCGGCTTCTAAAGGCTGTCCGTCGCTGTCATATTTCGGCATTTAAGTTAAATTCCTGGCAACTTTTCCGCAATGTATGATCGTAAAACGTGAAGAGGACATGTTGACGAAACGACTGGTGTAAATTTCAACAGGTTAGTACCAGTTTCTGGAAGGTTAACAAAGTATTGTAGTTCCCGAAGGATGCATTGACTTATTTGGTGGCAGTGGATACATGAACAAAAAGCTTTACAAGGAGAGTGATTAGTAGTAAGGTGCGATGTGCGCTGTGTAACACTAGCTTCAGTCTATTTCGTGTTTTTACGGTTTTTCTACTCGAGTCAGAGCCTGGCAAAGAATGATATATCTTCTCTCACGTTAACCATAGTAACGATGAACATAATTTAAAATGCAGACACAATATGCGTCTTCATTAAAATTTAAATGCCGCAAATTGAAGAGTATCGACTTGCTCTTGAGGCAAACTGTTATTTTTTAAGAATAAATCAGTGTTGTGGAATCTGAAATGAATAAGACTCCCAAATAGAGGATTACACTATACCGATTCTAGTGAAAATTCACGGGAGCTATTTACTCCAATTTAAATTTACACTTTTATAATATAGTAATGTGAAGGCATAGTGGTATGGGGTCAAACTGGAAAATCGGAAGTTCTTTTTTTCTTGTGGGTTTACGCTTCATCGACGTCGAGATGATTTGAGGCGAGAAAGGTCTTGGGGCAAGGAACTGGAAGGAATTTGGCTATGGCGCTTTTGAAGTAACCATCCCGGCATCACATTGGCTGTCATCCAGATTTTAGTTTTCCCGAGATCACTCCAAGAGAATGCAGGTATGGTTCCTTCAAATCTGGATGGCCGAACGGGGATTCGAACTTCCGTCCTCCGAACACGAAATCAGAGCCTTACCGCTCACCCATCACGGCCAGTGGATCGAAAGGCCTCCAGTCTGGATTCCGACTTCAGCAAGGATTCTCATAATACATTAGCCAATCCTTCATCTTTTACAAAACTCTACTTTGTGGATGTGAAGTATGATTTGAATTGCATTTAAGAGTTTGGTTCTTTATTATACCTAGCTAAGATTATCTGGTTACCCTACTTGTTGAGGTTATGGCATATTGAGCAGAGATGCTAGCAGATTAGTTCAGCTGACATAGTGGCAGAGGTGCAAATTTCCACATCTTCCGCCTCCGTTGTGGGAACTATTCACTACCCGTCTACCCATCAAGGTAAACTAAAGTCTTGCCATCTGTGTATGAAACGTGTTAAGTGTGTTCCGTATAACGATAGCACATTTCCATTTGTGAGATGTTTAATTTATCAGGAGGAAATTGGGGAGTGTCCCAGCATTGTCTTGGTGATTAGACGAAAATCAGTTCGGTCGATGCGTCAGGCTCATGGTCTTGTTCCTTCTCATCATTATGGCGGTGCTTTAAAGCCCACGACCACACTGGCGGATTACGTTAAATGACCACGATAGAGGTGGACTGCATGGCAAATTGAAATTATCAGTTAGACAGCGTAACTGCTGTTTCGCGTGTCCCGCCCGATTATGCCATTTAATGATTTATACAATAACTAGTATAAACCGTGACTGTTTTTTTGCGTATCGTCACGGATATAGAATAGTTCCAGTTTTTAGGTTGAAAGATTATGACAGGTTGACCTGATTTGAGCAAATATAAACTTGACCTGTGTATCAATGTGAATAAAATCTCTTGAGCTTGAAGAACTCAGAAGCACTAATAGAGGTTGTAGCGTATCACCAGGGGGGGGGAGAGAGAATTATTAATTAATTCTTAATTAATTACGCTATACAGGATACTATAATTGAATATCAAAATGTAAATTATTCAAATGAGAATTGGATGATTCTGGGATTTGAAAACTGTCACAAAAAGACATTTTAATAAAGATTTTTACAATGGCATCTACAAATCTGAGCGTATTTACCATTACGTTAATAAACAAGAGGTTGTGCAATTTTCTAAGCAACGCTCAGACGTACAATGAGCCCTTTAAAAGTAAGCAAACAAGTATAGTTGTACTTTAAAAATCTCACCATTATTCTAATACAAAGTATGTTACCAGTTATGATGATATCAAACAGTAATGAATTTTAATAGGTTGGGACGCCACGAATGATTAACCTGCATTCGACAGTTACACAGTCTAGCTCAGTGGTTTTATCAGATCAGAGCAAGGACCTTTATCTCAGATGCGCTTAAGGGTACAGTTTCACGGAAGTTGCAGGCTGAATGGCTTCGTAGAAACACATTACCGTTCCACGGCAGGTAGCGCTGAGCGGAGATGGCCACCTGGTCGATCGTCGTAACTGGCCACGCCAGCAGTATGCGGCAAGTCGCAAGTTAGAAGTGCCTCAGATGGTCTCCAGGACACAAGTCAGCCCAGCACACATGGACCCCAAGTCGCCAGTGACTCGTCTGGGCTCCTGACTGGAAGGAAGTGTAGAAGGAAGTCACGCTCGTCTTTTTCTGCCGCCACGGAGGTAAACTCTGACTCCGCCTCTTGTGGCTCGAAGACGACATAGAACATAAAATTCCCCGAATCTTAGTACTATGTTCCCTGTGATTGGCTGACCATCTGACGTCATGTGAATCTGTGCTTCTCTTGGCCACGTTAAGTTTCGGCAAACCTCGGGAGCCGATGTCTCCTTCGGGAGGAAGGAATTCTGTTTACCGGTTGCCCGACAGAAATCCCTAATCCTCTTAACATTCTGCCCAAAAGGCGCCAGCCAGACTGCCCTTCACTGAAGCGTAAAATTCTTGCCTCTCACCCTTTAAAGCGCATCTTTCGAACATACAGTGGACATCCCAAGAAATGGAAAAATATTATAATCCTTTACTTTATATACAATAAAAAATTATATGTAACAGGGAGCTTAGCGAATCGTTACATGGTAGGTATTAAACACGAACAGGAACGATAGCGCATTCGTATAATTGCTTAAATACAAACTTGACTTTATTTGACCTTTAAAGTTCACTCTGCAAAATTTAAATATTCCTGTTTGCTTCCAAAGCTTCAATTTTTAAAAATTTATTTTTTATTATTATTTTTTTTTTTATATTGAGACTGAGCAAGCACATATTGGTAATAAATAATATCTGTAACCAGAGAACTTAATACTCATTCCATATACAGTTGAGCAACCCGAAGAAATGAATTGCCAGAATAGTTGATTCGGTAACAGATTTTGTCTGGTGTCCACTTAAAATTACCTAATAACTCACGAACAGCGAATCTGAATAAAGACCAATAACGAAAGTGATCAGTAAAATACCTAAAAAGCAAATAAACTGTAATGCATAAACTTTGGCCAAGCAATAAAATTAGTGAAAGTTTTTATTACATTGAAATTTATCCCAAGCCGGAATGACAATTGGCATTGGTGGTAACAGCAGAGACCATGAGTAATTTAATTTTTTTAAAGTTTTATCTAAGTTACATTCATCAGCAACATTTTACTGAAAATCAGATCCACGTTTTTTAAGACGTAAAGTTTATCGATATTGTTTTAACTATGAAACGCCATGAAAAGCAAACTTAATTAATGCATTATGGCAATTAATTTGGTAGCAGTTGCTTAGCTATTAAATTGTGGACATAACCACGAATTTCTTCTAATGGTATCTGTGGTCACTGTTCTGCCAGCGAAGTCTGACACGTGACACCGTTCTCCAGCCAATAGCTATCAAGGTAAGTGAATGAGTGAGCTTAGGAAAATATATAGTTGATAATTTTTTGCACAATTAAATGTTAAAGTTTCATGGTTGTTATGAAATGAAGGTTTTCGCTTATTATAAAAAATCTTAATACAAGTAAATGCGCTTAATTTACTGGTAAAAAAAAATTGTATCTATTTTTCATTTGTGTGAGGTTTGCATTATGTTTGTAAGATTTATTTTTGAAGCAAAAGTATAGTATCATAACAGTAATAACGGAGATGACAGCGAAAAACAATTGAGAAACAATCAAATTGTTGGTTATCCAAATTTTAGTTTTCTATGGTTTCCGAAATCACTCCAAGTGAATGCAGGTACGGTTCCATTAAATGGCCAGGGCTGAATTCTTTCCAGTTTCTTATTCCCCGTCCTCTCCTGAAATCTAGGATCCTTCAGACTTCGGGAAGTAGCGGTCTCGTTGCTCAGTGGTCAAGGAACCATTAAACTTCAGGATCGCCGCTTCAAAGCGCGGACCAAGCGTCGTGGTGTAACGGCTAGCGTTCTGGCCTCGCAATCGGGAGGAAGGCGGTTCGAATCCCCCTCCGGGCATCCCGATTTGGGTTTTCCATGGATTCCCCAAATCACTCCAGGTGAATGCCGGGATGCTTCCTTCAAAAGCCATGGCCGAAATCCTTCCCATCCTTTCCCGTCTCTATAGACCTAGTTGTTATAGGAGACGTTAAGCAGTTTAAAAAAAAATCAAAGCGCGGTCCTGCCAGGAATTTTTATAGGACTTCGCCTTCGCGTACAGCAAAGCTTTGCTTTGTTCATGTGGAATACGCTAGGCCAAACCACGACGGAATGGGTGCAACTTGGATATCTATCACTGGGTCATAAGACCACGCAAATATACTTTACCTTCCAAGAGACAGACGACAGACTTTGTGACAAGCCGGCTGGAATCCAGAACACTCCAAATAAAACCGGCAAAAGCACTTATAAACACAAATCTGATTGCAAGCGATTTTCCGCAGTTGTTAATCAATATACTATTATAAGTAAAATGCCGTCTCCGAACAACTGTTGTTTTTAATCTTATTTTATTACCCAGACACGTTTCGTCTTTGTGGTGTGGGGAATCTTCAGTTGAAGTATGGTGATAATCTTCGCATTGTGGTCTGGAACAGCACTTTATGCATTTTTACATAACTGGGGAATAAAATAAGATTAAAAACAACAGTTGTTTCTAGACGGCATTATCCTATTATATAAAACGCTAACGTGGCGTCTGCGTGCGTCGTCTATAGCTGCTTCTCCTATTGGCTAACGAACGGCCAATCATCAACCACCATATTACGTTCGTACCACCATCTTGCTTTTCGTTTATTTACAGCTAGACGCTGAAATTCATATAAGGAGAAGGAGATTCAATATTTGCTCTATTTTATCCATATCAGTTAGACACAGAAATTGAGAAGGGGATTCAATATTTACGCTACTTTATCTGCATCAGTTATGAGCATAACCTAAGAATTTTTTTGGCAGAAGGTGAGAAGCAATGAAGTTTATTAAAAACTAGGAGAAATGTACATAATGCGAAATGTATTTGTCACATAAATAACAGTTACCCGTTCACGAAATTATAGTCTCCGTAATCTAAAGTGAAATGCATTTTTTAATTTTAAAATCCTAACAAAATACTCTGATAATCTAACGAGAATAACGTATTCGTATAACTAAAGATATCATTAAGGATGACTTATTCGTTTCTCCTTATAAGGTTTTCCATAATAAATTCCTACTACCATTATATATGATACCCTTAGTTTTTGATACATGTGTTAGCTATTAAATGAGATTTAAGATAACTTTTTTATCAGATTTAAATCATCAAGGATATGACACTCGCAATTCAACAACGATATTATTGCCGCAAAATAGCAGTGAGCAGTGATATAATAAATACTGAGAGTAGGGAAAAAAAATTAATACCAGGTAATTATATGTCACAAAGTTACAATTATTACGTTCGATTAAATTTACATATTGCTTTTTATTTATCTACGACAACCAGATGCAGTAATTAATGTAAGGAGAAGGGTTTTCATTATTTACGCTATTTTACCTGCCTCAGTTGTAAGCACCAGTTTAAACCGTAAACTAAGAATTTTTTTGGCACACGATAAGAAACAATGAGGTTTATTAAAAATCGTACATACGTAATCGCGACATGTATTAGTCAAATAAATAACAGTTATTTGTTTTCGAAATTGTAATCTCCGTCATCTAACGTAAAATGCATTTATTTATGTGAGATCGTAACCAAGTGCTCTGATAATCTAACCAGAGTAACGTATTCATATAACGAAAGATATAATTAAAAAATATTATTTTTCTTACAAGGTTTTTCAGAATGAATTCCTACTAACCACCATAGGTGATACCCATCATTATTCATTTGAGGGTAATAGAGGCTATGATTTTCGAACGCAATATTACTGGAGGTTGTGGTTAAGTTTACCAGAATCGCAACTGACACATTTTGTTACAGCATAATTCACGCTGAAACGAGTTTTACAAACCAATTAAACTGCTTTCATAAGCGCCATGTTACTAAATGTATTAATTATTGCGGGTGGAAGTAGTTTCATATTTAACATGCTGAATTGTGCCTGGACCAGGAATAAAACTGATATTACATGGATAGCAAAAGTTTTTGGAATTCCTAATCTGATTTTATTTAATTGGTTCTTTACTTCCGGCGTCATTAATTCAGTAGAAGTTACTACTGTATGGCTATGTGAACGGCAAATGAAATATGTAGAACTTTGCAAAATCAAGGTAATTAGTATTATGTAATATCAGTTCCGTTTAATTAACCATCTGCAAAAAAAATGCCAGAATATTGCGTTCAAACCGTCATTTTTGACGGGCTCGAAGCTAGTAATATATATATATATAAATAACGCTTATACTGTATGTTAATGATGTATGCCGTTGTCTGCTGGAACCCCAAATTTATCTCGCGAAAATAATGCCTGGGTTATGATGGCGTTATGTATGGAGCACTACGATACTTTGAAGTAGTTTGCGTACAGATGATTAATGCTTCGATTAATGTTTTCGATTAAACGTACTCACCGCGTGTTTCATGCTGAGCGCCGGCGATAGTTCTGTGTAAGCTGGGCTTCCCCCTCTCATCCACTGCTATCCCCACCACTCCCGCCAGATCGAGCTTTACGTATCATGCGGCAAGATGCGCGCGCAGAGGCTGAAAAACAACATTTACCAATTATTCTTGACGTATTTAAACAACAATGAATTAGCGATTAAAGCTTTCTACCATGGTTACATCAAATTCAGTCTATGATCACCAATATATTACATTTAAAAGATCTTTTTCCCTAAAAATAAACCGTTACTTAAATTCTTGAATTTAAATCAGTTCTTTGTAACTATAGCCATACATTTTTGGCTATTAATATAATGCTCTCTGTACCAAGCATAGGGAACATGATATTACGGCTATTCATTTTAATTTAATCTAATTGCAATGGAGCACAGGCTCCGGTAGGATAGATAGATAGATAGATATGTTCACTTTGATCTCATGTGAGAATAATCTCGGGGATGTGGAAGAGTACATACACTAATTAGTAATGTCAATATTACTATACAATTGATAATATTATTATATATTGACAACAAGTTAGTTACGACCCATTAGTATAACCAATATTTCCTGTAATCTACAAATGCAATCCCGAGTTAATTAATACTTATTATGTAGAACAGTGTATACACTTGTTACCAGCATCTAACAACCAGTTATTTCCTTCCAACCAGTTACCACAACTCATAAGCAGTCAATTACTTAAAAACCTGTTAGTATCATAATTTTTCACAGCAGTTATTGAGTGCATGATATCCCATGTTAGTTACTATATGAGTGAAATTTTGTAAACAGTGTAATTACTTCATTTGTCAAAAGTGTCAACAGAAAGAAAAACCATATATCATTTTAGTAATTGTGGACAACTTTGTCACCTTCCCCTTCCATACACCATATATACTATTTTATCAGTCATTCTTAGTTACCAAATTCCAAGAAGAAAATTCTTTCACAGAGTAAAATGGGTTCTGAAGCAGAAACTCTTTCAGTTTGGACTTAAAGTAGTTGGGTTTTTGTAGATCACATTTAATTTCTGTTGGTAAAACATTGAATAAGGAAGCTCCAGTAAATGTTAACCCTTTCTGTACAATTGACAGTGATTTGTAATCCTTGTGAATATTATATTTATTCCTAGTATTATGGCTATGCATGTCAGCATTAAGATTGAAGTGCTCAGGATTTTCCACTACAAATGATAGTACGGAGTATACATACTGTGCTGGCTTTGTTAGTACACCCAGGTTTTTAAATAGATTTCTGCACGACGTCTGTGGGCTTGCTCCGCAAATAGTTCTTATAGCACGTTTTTGCAATTTAAATACCCTCTGTGCTTGTGACGAATTTCCCCAGAATGAGATGCCATAAGTGAGCAGGGAAAGAAAATATGCAAAATATACTAACTTTCTGGTTTCTATATTAGCTATTCTAGATATTACCCTCAGTGAAAATGTTGCAGAATTCAGTTTTTTAAAAAGTTGTAGAATATGTTGTTTCCAGTTCAATTTGTTATCTATATGTACACCCAGGAATTTTGTGAAACTGCTTTCACTGATTGCTTCTGATATCACATTATAGCTGACCTTTGTTTTATTTTTTGTAACAAACTGAATTAACTGTGTCTTTTCTACATTAAGTATTAGTTTGTTGGCATTAAACCACGTGTTAATTTTCTTTATAGCATCATTTGCTGTGTTTTCGAGGTTTTGTGCTGATGGGTCTTTCAACGATATGCTGGTATAATCTTCAAAGAGCACCATGTGTTCATTATCACCTAGTATATGTGGGAGATCATTTATATAGATTAAGAACAGCAGAGGGCCAAGAATTGAACCCTGAGGCACACCACATTTCAATTTCCCTACACCCCCATCTTCCCCCTATCCTGCAGCCACCTACATTTTCCCTCTACAAATAGCGGATAAGTGCAATCGGCTGCAGTGCTTACATCTAACCGGCAGTATTTAAGACGGATGGCTCTATTAGAACATGGTCTGTGGAGAAGTGCAGCTACCAACTTCAACAACACTAATGTAAACAATTTGTAAGGTGAAACAAGTACGGCATTAAACATAGAACGACAGTTGCGATAGTAAATAAAGTGCGAGTAATAATTTACATAGTTTCGCTGATTCACCAACAGACCTGGTCCATTCGGACGAAGTCGCAAGCAAACCGTAGGATTCTACTAAAACAATTATTTCTGTTTGCACAGTTTTTTACTTTTCCCTCTCGGCAACTGCTGACCGCATCCATATTTGATCTGGCTCTGTGAAACACATTCCTCAAGCTTCAATGTATAAGCTTGATTTCCACATGTTTTTGAAGAAATAACATGATAGCTACGATTTATGTAACGACCTTTATAGAAATAGGGATCAATCTTTATGCAATAAATTAAAGTCTTTAAATTCATAGCAAAGATTGTTTTACATGAGGATCCCACACTTTCAACTGCCAAGTTTAAACAACAAAGGAATAGTCTATTTAATATGTGTGCACTTGAAATAAATAAAGATAAGTGCAATATTGATGAAGGTCATTTTTTTCCGCAATTGTTTAGCAGTCTAGAAACACAAAAATGAAAATACTAATATTTAATTAGATCGAGAATATAATTTTTTTTTAAAAAATACTAGTATTCGAACTGAAAAATATCTGTTACAGTTATACAGAGCGAAGGTAAAAACTTTTCTGATAATAGTTTAGAGCAGGGGTCTCCAAACTACGGCCCGCGGGCCACATCCGGCCCGCGGACAGATTTTGTCCGGCCCGCGGAGAGCTAGGGGGGCATCCACAAATTTCGTGAGATCTCGAAACTTTTGGAGACCTTTTTTTTTTTTTTTAAGGTCCCACCCTGGCGCGAATTGTAGACCTTTTTTTTTTAGCTCTACTGTAATTTACGGACGCCCCCTAGCAAATTAAGTTTAGTTTTCTAATTTTATGTTGGTTTTGGCCCTCGGAACTTACTGGAGTAATCAGTATGGCCCTAAGGCTGAAAAGTTTGGAGACCCCTGGTTTAGAGGAACCCAGTGAGTGATAACTATACTTTGTTCACTCCGAATTGGCGGCTCAAGGTCATCTTCCTCTGATCCCAATCCTCACCTCACTACCCCCTCCCCTCCTTCATTCTACCTCTCTGAGCTGTACACTGAGTCCATACAGGTGAGTGGTAAATTTCTCCTCCGCATGTAGTGGTAAGGGCAGCGGAGTGGGGATAAAGCAGGCTGACCTTGAGGTGCCTCTCTTAACTGAACGCGCTGAAATCTAATAAGAACATAATACTTTCTCCATTTTGTTGTCTGTGTGGAGGGCGAATTATTGTTGGCTCTACAGTTTTCGTTAGCAGTTAATTAATCTTTCTAATGCCGAGATATTGGTTCCATGAAAAATCGCCAGGTTGCTACAAATGTTAATATCCATCAATTAAGATAGTGATGAGTTACACACAACTTGACCTGTGACTGTAAGTTATGCAACCAATGTAACTGGAAAGTATTAAATCATTTACGGGTTGCATACCATCTAGGAAACGACTAGCAAAAGTTTCACTCTGCATATGAGAGATAAAACGAACGTATCGAAGAAATTTGGATTTATTTTAAATACGAAAGAAATACTGTTTGGGATACTATTGCGAATGTCCTGTGGTATTAAACAGGACACAAATGCTTGTCCATGCTTGTATTTATCTACTAGTAAACAGATTTCATTTTTATTTTTCCAAGCGTAAATTAATTTCCAAGAAGCAGAGAACAGTTCTAACAGGGGATGATATCATCTTAATTGACACTTCGTATTATCAATGCGTAAAAATGTTAGGATTCGTAGAAATTTCAAAACTCTGAATAACATGTCTTAGTTCACACCAGAATAAATTTATTTATTACCCTTGTCCTTACACACTCTGTCCACTATGCATAAAGAAAAGGAGCGTCACACACTTAAGGGTTCCACGATTTAAATAGGAATCTTGTACAGCGTAGGCCAAGCCAGAATGCAGTAGTCTGGTGCAAAAATTAATACTTGATACATTTTCAGGATAGTTAGCGGACTCCACTCCGTAGATTCCATCACCGCGCAACGTTACCGCTCACAATCGCTCGTTTTAAATAAATTAACTTGTAGGTGCGAGATTAATAGGCAATGAATTCTTAGTTAAGAAGATTTTTCAGAGAAATTGTGTTAACATATGACACAGTAACATCAAAATAAAAACTTTTGCGCATTTTAATCGAATTAAGAAACTATATTACATGCAGGTATTCAGTATTTATCGTTTAATTGCAGGGTATGATCGATTTTGAAGACAAGTTTTAAGTAACCACTTTTGACATAAAAAAATGGCCTAAAATTTACAACTTTTATGGCCGCTCACGTCTCTGCTTTCAAGTAAAAATAATAATAATAATAATTAATGAGCTATAAATATTTATCCATACCTCGATGACGTAGGAAATATTCCTTCGACCTCTTTTATATCCAGAAAAACCTCCAACGATAGGGTTCTACAAAACTTTCAGTTTTGGGTCAGCAAAAATATCGTATGTACAAATATGAAGTCTCCAACCTATTTATTTTAAGTACCATGAGGTGTGTGATAGACGTACACTCGATGCAGCATCAGTTATATATCTACGTTAAGCTTGGATAGTGGAACGCTAAAAAATTAAATTTGTCAGTTGCGAATTCTAGTTCCGCACACAGATTGTGTATAAAATTGAATTCACATTGTAAAAAATTAATGAGAATTGATTTTTTTAATAACTGTTTTGAGAACATCTCTTTCAAATGATGTATGTAAATCAAACACAAAAGAAATTCAGTTAAAAAAATTATTGTAGGTCTCAGAAGTTTTTAAAAAAAAGTATTTAGTATTTATTTTCCGATTCGTGAGATTCACCATCAAATAATACATTTAACATTTTTTTTTTTTTTTTTTTTTTTTTTTTTTAAAAAAAAGCACTGCATGCTGATGAATCGAATTTATTAAACTCACTGATTTATTGATGAACTTCTAGCAGTTTCTATAGCTTTTCTATAATTTTAGCAGGCTGTAATTTTGAAGATACATGGGGAATGGTATTTTTTAAAATGTTTTTTAGCAAAAGCTTTCATAAATAGTGGAATATGTACGAAAATCTGAGGATTGGCGGATTGATCGCTTTCAGTTGATATACAAAGATTATCTAAGGAAAATTTTTCTTTAGCCTTCACTAAATCTCACTTAATTATTTACAACGCACACGATTTTTCGAAATTTTGCGTTTTTTACAGTTAGTAAGAACTAAAGTAGTGCGCAATTACAAATTTCTATGTCAAAGGTCGTTACAGATAAATGAACGAATCCGTAGCGGTTCCGTTTTTAACTCAGAGGTCACGAAGCCCTTAAAAAAGAAATTGTGATAAAGTCATTACTTGAAACGGATTCTAAATGTACTGGTCATATTATTTTCTTGGATGAACTATAACATTATGTATTAGTCGTTGGACAGGACATATTTATGTATACCGTATCAGTCAAACACAAAATAATGTACCTTGCAGTACATCAAGTAGAAGATTTTTTTCTTATTTTGTATATTTTGATGAGAGTATGCAGAAACAGACACTTTTTGAACAATTCTGTGGCCAAAAAACCTCGAAATTTTGGCATTTTTTCAGTTTTTCGGTTACAACTCCTTCCTGATGAATCCAAGCAAGAAATACTTTATTTTCACTTTGAAAGAGGACAAAATTTCCTAGATCTTTTGTAGTACGAAGTTTTTTTTTCTAAACTCAATACTCTTCGAAAATTAACTAAATTTTACATTTTTCCTCAAAGTTGGGTTTACACTTAATTTGGCGCTCTAAATGACCTAAAACCTCTCTCTCATATATATATAAAGGAGCTCGATTGGTCATGTGTTGAGGAATGAGTGCCTGCTTAAAACCGCCCTGGAGGGAATTGTAAATGGAGGGAAAAGAAGATGTCGACGAAGAAATAAAATGCTCGATGACATCATGATTAATGGGAAATATATAGAGACAAAGAGACTGGCTGTACAAAGGAAGGCGTCGAAGGCTGTCTCTGTGAATGGATCTACTGAATAACAGAAATCCCTTGATGATGAATTTGAAGTATTCCAGAAGGCTTTGGTGAATACAGTACTACCTTAAACTGTAGGTACCCTTTACCCTGTAGGATTACTGATTAACGGAGACGTGCATGGGTGGCAAATCGAAATTCTATCAATCGGCAGCCGAAGCATTCGAGGATATCCTGTCCAAGAATGCCATATGCATTATTATTATACTGACTATGGTGAAAGATTGTTTATAGCCAAACGAGCACGCCGGTATTTACAAAAATCCCTGCAGTTATGGCAGTGTATACGTCTGTGAGACGCGTTGCTCTGCTATAGGTAGACTTGA
This sequence comes from Vandiemenella viatica, assembly GCA_031002005.1. Classification (NCBI taxonomy): domain Eukaryota; kingdom Metazoa; phylum Arthropoda; class Insecta; order Orthoptera; family Morabidae; genus Vandiemenella; species Vandiemenella viatica. The sequence continues at coordinate 62,766,430 of JARYHS010012519.1, read as the reverse complement.
AGAACATATCCACCATTACAAGTAAAACATCTGAGACAGATTTGCCGTAATTCGTAAATCAGAACAGAATTAAAGTTGAAGGTACGGTACTACGTGGAGATTAGCGAGAGCCTAGACGTGTGAAGCAGGCATTAAAGAACAACAACAATTTCGACGATGACGGCAGACTAATAATCGAAGGCACCTGGCACTCTTTGCTAAAAAGAATATAGCAACTCTGATGAAGGCTGCAGAATGTCAGTAAAAAGCTCAGTTAACGAAATAAATGAGTGGCTTTACGCGGAAAACATAGGAAGCAATTTGTATAGCCAAATCGAGAATCACACCATTGTCCTGCCAAATACCACGCCCGAACGCCACTATTTTTACCCATCATGCTCGAATAACTAGGGCTCTAATACTAGGCGGCAAATTTTACATTTGCATGGTACACTATTTGATGAAAACTACTGCACGTCTAGACATGAAATTGAACATAAGGATTCAAAGTCGTCTCTAGATGTGTCTTCAATATTTATTATTTGAGAAAATAAATTCCAATAATTTTTATTAGGTATACACATTTATATAATAAATGTAATCTGCTAGACGCGTAAATAAAATTATTTTTATATTTTCATCATTCATTATATACGTGTTCATATGTACATGTGTACTGCAATCGTGTTTCTAAAATGTTTGATTACTTTTCATCATTTTGTATGAAACGTATAAAAAAGATAAGACTTAACAATATCAATGTTTATATATATGTATTATATATTAAATATCTGTATTATATTGTGTTATTATTATTAGTCATTTTTATTATGGGAAAATGCCACAAAATTGTATGTTGACAAGTCGTTAAGAACGCATACGTAACCGTTCGTTAATGCGTAATGTAAGAAAACATCAAGATCGATGTAATGTATTACAGACTCATCGAGATGGTGCTCAGTTTTATGAGTGTGCAGTAACTTTTGAACATTCTAAAAAAAATTTGATTTTAAATTGTGTTGTGTCATCGTTGTTGGTTTGATTGCCAAGTTGAAAAGAATGGAATTTGTTTTGTTTGTCACCAATATAAAGAAAGAAACGAAGTGAATATTTTTTATAAATACAATAATATGGATGCTGGTATTCGGCCTGATGTATTGAAAAAATTAATGTTTTTTTTTTTAAGAGCAGTTAATTGCTCAAATTCATCCAGTAATTACATTTTATCGGCTTAAAGGTGGTTTTCAATTGCGATAATGTCGAGGCTGCTTTGATATATTTTAAAACTAATAATTCTTGGTACTGGATATTAAAATTTGGAAAGCTAACTTAATAATGAAAGTATTTTTAAACAAATTATATATAGGCAAGATCAAAAAAATATTTTATCTGACATTGATTACGAAAGAAATGATGAAAATTCACAGTCATCAAACAATACTTATGAATCTGGAGCTCCGACGACTACTTTTAAATGTAACCGAGAAGTAATAAATCAAGACGAAAATGTGTTTTACCTTGGCCTAAACATGGTTTTGTGCCAATTAATGAATGTGTCGGATATGTTTGTAAAACCTTTCCAAAATTTATTTCCTACTGGTAAGAGTGATGTTAAAGATTCATGGATTCGTAAAATCTCCAATAGTGAGTATTTAAAAACTCTGATGACATAAATTCGCTCGAGATCCGAGATTACATCTTTTGCTTTTAATAGCCAGATGCGTTGGACAGCTCTGCAGAATGGAAATATTTGTGTTGGAAAAAAAAAGCGCGTTTACATAATACTGCAACAATCGAACAACTTCAAAAACAAATAAAGAACGATCCAAGAAATGTATAAATAAATTTTATTTTCTAATGCTAATCTGCGGTCACCAAGCTCTTATTAACAGACACGCTTGAAGAACTAGGAATTCATACTGTTTTTATTGCGTTAAGTGCAGCTAATTTATAATGGTCAGTGGTTAGGTTTCCTATAATAAAACTTCGCTTTTAGCTAGTAAATATAAAACCCCAATATTTTGTGTCAGAACACGAAAGCCATCCAGAAATCCATTTAAATATTTCAGTTGCAACCCCACGGTTTTAAGACGCTAACGGTCTGGTGGATAAGGCGTCTGATGGAAGATCGATAAGTCGTCCGTTCAAATCCTTGTCTCGGCGGCGATTTTCAAATGCCAGAATGCTTCTGTGATTCGGGTTAAACTGTGGGTCCGTTTTACTCGGTGGGCTTACCGGGTTAGGTTAGTAAAGGAACTAGTCATCCTACCACCGATACAAGGCTATGTATACCTCCTTCTCGAAGGTGTAACCAATCTTTGGGTTAGTTTGTTAAGAATCTGTCATTGCGATATTACTTTCCGGGCGGTTTCCAGTAATGATCGATTTTATTGCTGTGATATTGTACAATTTACGTATAAAAGTTACACGTTCTATAAACAGAATAATTGCTTTTCATCAACATTTTGCGGCCAAATAATACTCGGTCCTCCCCCTTTGGCTGTGATGATATTTAATCATGTTAACTGTTGAAAGACTATGAAATAAAACCAAAAATAAGGTTGAACACCCACAAGTCTTACCCTGTAACTAATATTTACATGTTTTTTTTTATTATGGCTTTATATTAGCCTGAAATAATTTCTAACCTAAATCCTCTGAAATAACAGACTCGAAAGTTAGCCGCACACCCACCGGATTCGGTATAAAGGTCGCACCATACCAAATAATCCACTGATAGATTAATAATATTTCATTAAATTGCCATGGAGCGCACGCTCCGGTGGCAATTTCCTTACACACCCATCTGCCCCCTTTTTTGCACCCACCTACATTTGCCCTCTACAAATTTTAACTTTAAATTCCTTCAACGTATTTGGTAAATTATTCATCAATTCCCTTGGTAACTTATTCCATTCCCTTACACCCTTACCTAAAAAAAAAGGAGAATCTTCCCACACCCTTGTGCCTCAAATCGAGTGCCCGCTTGTGGTCATGGTCATCTTTTCCCTTCCATGCAGTACTTTTCATACCTACACCATTATCTTTCAATGGCTCATCGCCAATATACGCCTTGTACACTCCCATGACCTCCTTCACCCTCCTCCTGTCTTCCGATGAATCCCATTCCATCTCTTTTATCATATCTGTTACTGATTGAATTTTCAGAAACAAATCTAGCAGCCCTTCTTTGCATCCCTTCCAACTCCTGTATTTGATACTCAAAATCTGGATCCCATATTACACAACCATATACGAGCAATGGTCTGACCAAAGTTCTGTAAGCCAATTCCTTTACTTCCCTCGTGTATCCCCTCATCACTCTCTGCGACAAGTGCAGAATTTTGAAACCTTTTCCTACTACCTGTTCAATGTGTTCTGCCCAGTTAAACTTGTTATCAAATGTAATGCCAAAATATTTACATTTGACCAGTTTAATTCTTCAGTGTGTTTACTGCAGTTATGTACGTACAGACGACAGTATTATATGTATATTTAGCATGAAAATGAAGGAATGGAGATATAAAATCCAGTCTGCTCTTTCATTTAGGAGTAAGCAGTTTCGAATCCCCGTCCGGATATCAGGATTTTGGTTTTTTCATGGTTTCCTCAGCTCATTCTAAATGATTGCCGGGATGGTTACTTCAACAGGCCGTGGCGGAATTACTTCGCATCCTTGCCTCCAGTCCTTCCCCTCCTCTAATGAGATGACGTCCGGTTCCTTTCCTTCAATACCTGGTCGTCCGAAGGAAGCTAAGGGCACCACTTTGTTTAACTGACTAATTACAACGAACAGCAGCGCATATACTCCCTCCATATCCACGGCTGAGGGGTTTAGGATTTAACTCAAGCTATTAGTAACCAATCTACCTGTTTGTTCATCACTCCCTCTCCTTCCCTGCAACTAATTACTATATGGTAAAAATATTTCCCATCATCAGGGCTCGAACATGCCAATCTCGTTTCGACTTGCAGTCACAGCTCTTTCTTATTCCATTCTAATGTTTACAATGACCTAACCTGCGTGATCTAGGAAGCAAAAATTGTGCCTATTCTGCGTCTTAAAAGGACTGAGTCCAGTGATAGAAGAGAGTAAAAATACCGGAGAATGTCAGCAACGGGGCAATGTAAAGGTGATTGCTCCCCGACCGATTGGCGTGTTTGCCAACCTGTTGGATATTTGCCACTACTGTTCTGACCAGAGCAACGTCGAGGTCAAGTTCGCTAAACCGGTCTAATGTGAGCAGGTCGGTGTCCGATCAGACAGCAAGGTCCGCAACGTTCCCAGCTGGCTGTTGACCCCGTCTCTCTGCGAGTAGCCTGGAATGCTTGGACACTTCATTGCACTGCGAATTATTTATGAGTAAGGTAATTTTGAAAAAAGATATTCCATTTTTAGATTGACAGTAATGGAATCCTCATAATTTCTTAATGTCCATCCCTCCGTCCGATCGTCAGTCCACTCACCCGACCTTATGTCACAGTATTGTTTCTGATGAAATTTCTTCGGGACATATGTACTATTGGCCGGAAAACAGATCAGAATACAAATAATCAAAAAAGATTTTTTTAGCTTTCTCTCCCTACAGGTAGTACAGATCTGAAATTCCTTTCTTTCCCATTTCATACCGAACGTGGTATTGTTGAACAGACATTAAAAAGTATTGATATATGTTGTTATGGGACATTCTTATTTAGTTCCTTTCTTTGTAAGATATTAGCTCCAAAATCGTTAACAATGTGTCCCTCTCCCCCATTTACTTTTTAAATTATATGACTGAAAAATTTAAAGTTCAATATGAATAGACATATTGCAGTCTTTCAAAATTGTTATGGATAAGATAAATTATCATGTTATCTACATCTACATCTATAGATATACTCTGCATTTCACAAAATTGTGGGTGGCAGAGAGTGCTCAGCACCAAAGCTAATCTCTTTGTTGTGCATTCCAATCCCGAATGGTACAAAAGAAAATAAGAATTCATATAAGAATCAGTGCGGCTCCTTATTTCTCTGATCTTAGCATTCCTGTCGTTCCGACTGAAATAGGTTGGTGGCCGAAGTATTTCACTACACTCGAAAGTGAAAGTTGGAGTACGCATGTTTACCAATAAGTTTAAACGAAACGTGAGTCGTCTATCTATCTATCTACCAGAGACTCCCAGCCCAGTCTACTAATCGATTCTGTGACGCTTTCGTAAGGACGGTAGCAAGCGGTCACGAATCGAGCGGCTCTTATCCTGTCATAAACAAATTTAATTTAGCCGATTTTAAGCACTAAAATTTATTTATTTGCATCAAGATAACGTTTATTAAACATTTATAAAATTTTGTAACAACACCAAACCAAAATGATGAGTGACCCGTGTCATGCGCACTCTGGTTTTATGCCTACTCTGTCTTCAGCAAGTAGCTAAGTAGTTCTGGACCTTGCTTTCGAAAATCCTGGTTCCACTTTCAAATCCCGGTGCAGGCATACGACATACGCTAGGATGTTCAGAAGCGGAATACGTGACAAATCAAAATTCTTGTCAGCATGTCTCTTTCAGATATGTGAAACGGACTGTAGAAAATGTTAGCAACTTGTTATTTCTTCGTTTGGCATTCGCTTTCTGCAAGAGACTGTCTCAAAAGTTCAGAGCAGTGGAAGGAGAGGGAGTAGGGAGGGGGGGGGGGGGAGCGGGGGAATCGTTGGCAATAGCAAGTAGTCAGTGAAGGTCAGTGTGAGGTGTATATAAGGAGGTAACAGGAGTGTTGATACATCAGTATGGATGTCAGATTCGCTACAGACAGAACACACACAACTTCTCAGTGACACAACCTTAAAGTATAGTTTGTTATGTAATCAAATTTATCAAACCGAAAAGTAAATCAAGGTAAACAAATCATAAAATCATTCTTTGTTTTAGAACTATGGAGTTATTAGAAGCAGACAGTTCAGATTTTGGTGTACCATTAAGACAATTAAATGTTGAAAATGTGTTTAATGTTAACAGTAGTGTGGTTGGTGATGGTAGTTTATTTCCTGGAACTATTTATACACTCCACACATCAAAAAATTCAGTATTAAGAAGAAATCGTATTACAAAAATGAATTTTATTTTTAAAAGTTTTTTTCATCTTAATAGTCTTCATTGGCTCTCATCTCTTAGAAGTAAATTTACTAAGCAAACTATTTTACGTAAAGTACTATGTCTACGTTGTTCGCAGAAAAAAATTATGGAGAAAATAGATCATAAGTCTTTTGATTTGATGGCAAGAAGTCATATACCTACCAATTATAATGTAATGTTACCATTACAAGACCATTATGATTTAAATAATCTGGATATTTGTGCTAGTAAAACTAAAACATGTTTCTATCAAACTTTATTTATGAAATGTGATTTATTATTTTATGGAATTTATTTAGAAGGTACTTTTGTTGTAAGAATTACAATCGAACCGACTGTTTTGTTTTTTATATGTCACTGAAAAACAAATAAAAAGAAATTATTCTTTAGAATAGTTATATTTTCAGAGCAATTTTAATATCATTAATTACTGTTAACTGATTTCATGTAATAGACCATAGAAAACCTAGACAAATGTTTTGACCTAAAAAGGTTGTGAAATGTGATGCTCAGATTTCATCGGATGTAAATATTTTGTGATCAAGACAATATCAGTGATTCAGAGGAAGAGATAAGAACCAAGTAAGGAATGGAAAATTGTATTAAACGAAACTGATTCATATATTAGTGTTTTAATAAGTTTTATTAATATAATTTTTAAGATTAAATGTTATTTTAAAAATTCTGAAGAACGTTAAGTTCCAAAATTGATTATATTAAAGATATTGTCTCACATAGAGAACATACGGTAACAGAACAAGTCTCTGAATATCTGTGTACTGAATTCGCAGACTGTGATTACACACATTTTGTCTTCTCACCAGATCAGTACAAAAGTAATTATAAGGTGAATCCAAATCTTATTATTATATCGAAAGTAGAAAAAACAGATACATGTTTATCATCTTTGAAAAGATTGTAACCGGAAGTGAATATTGCTATATGATCCACACATTCAGCGGATACAATGGATGGTGTAAATGTCTCACTCGTTACGTTTAAATAATGTAAAAGCTGTAAATTTAATCAAATACATTTTTAGTAATTGTGTTTAAACTGCAGAACAAAAATTTCTAATATGACTATTAAATCTTTATGTCTAAAAGTCTGTAAAGGTTTATTTTCAGAGTTATTTTTCATATTTCAATACGGAATTTCAATACTAATACTAATTTAAATTACTCAATTTCACAGCAAATTATATTTTATTTATTAGAATATCAATACAGATTATTAAGCTACAAAACATTTTGTTACATTTTTATTGACAAAATTAGAAAGAAAAAAATCTATTAATTTGAAGGTGAACAAACTAGTTTTAAGATTACATTTGGTTTTGTGATATCTGTTGCCATGATCAGTATGGGACGATGTTATAAATTAATAAGTATGTTGATTTAGACTACAAGAATGTACAAAGAGAATGTTATTATACTGTAGATTGTCCAAAATTTGAACCTGGTAGACTAGAACAATCGAAATCTGTTTTATCTTGAGATTTTATTATACATCTGTAAACTTTGAATTTGATTATTTTTCCAAAACTCCTGTAATTGTATGTTGTAATGTATATTACTTTAAGCGAGATGTTTCGTATGAAGAAACTGAAAATTATTATTGGAAAAAGTGGAATTGTAGTGTACTACGAAGAGAATTTTATACTTTTCTTTGTATTCAGTTTATTATAGTACAATTGTGTATTTTACAATAAAATTTTCCAAAATTTATTTATCGATTATATCTTTTTATAATTCTACTGGTTCTAAATTAATCTCTTTTTCTGTATCTTTTCTTGTCATAATTCTTCATTATTAAAAATTAACTTCGTTTGCAATTGGTGCAGTCTATTGTATGGTATGATATTTGTATTTATTGGTATTTCAACTGCATAAAAAGAATAAAACCATAAACTATGATAATAGGATGGCACACTTTCAAAATACGCATTCTATATAGTTCAATAATCAGGTATCTAATGTATGAAATAACCTAGCAAATGTTTCAACAAAACATTCAATTTCAGTTACAGTTTTGATCTTTCCAATCATTTTAGAATTTAAATAACTACTTTTATCAGCAAAAGCAGTATTTAGAATAGAGTTAATGGTGGAATTAATTTAACACTTCTTGGGTTATAAAATTTCCCTGAAATGTGAGACTTTTCAATTCCTAGGTGTCATCTGAAATAATTTAAACGAAGAGATAAAGGTTAAACAGCATTATTTATCATTTTCCTAAGAGTTTAAAATATGAAGCATTAAAACATCTGAATGATTATTATCAGTATAAGAGGTTTCTTGGATTGCTGATTTATCCGCGCTCTAGTTTTAATAATTCTAATTCTAGGTTCGCATTCATATTCAAATTTTGTATATTCTTATTCAGGTTCGGAGGAAATAACTTGTTCATAAATTTTATGTAAATGTGAATGACTTCACGAAAAGTATATATAGAGGCGCAGGCAAGCAAATATATCCTCTTTATTTTTTATGGCCATGTCTTCATGTTTTTGAGTTTCAAAGAGAAGATTTCTTACGATCATTAAAACATAATAAAAACTCTTCAGGTTTCGTCACTTAATTGACGTGCAGACGAAAACACTTAAAATCTTTTGAGACCAGATATGACAATAGTCCATTGTGCTACAGATTTTCACTTACGTTACGCATATCTTCCACGGCACGGTCAGATTTTCGCCTCTGGTCCTATGATTTTAACAAAATCCGTATGTCACACATCACTTAGAAGGGTAACACCGTACAGATTACAAGGGAAGAGAAGTAAGAGTGATATTTTTTGCATTACTTCTGCTTTATATGTTTTTCGAAAATGTTAGCAATGAAGATAAGCAACAAAAGTCTAACACAGATAGTATCACCACATCGAAGGTTACAACTTGTAAACAACAGGTAAAGGCAAACAAAAAGGATTTCAATGAGAGTGTCTTAATTTGAAAGCATTTTTTTATTTATTTAATAGAACAACCGCATCATGATTGCAATAGCATCGATTGCAGTTGCTACAGATTTGTTACAGTCTTGTATTGGTGTTTAATGTGAACCACATCATTAATCTAGCTAACTATAGCCAACATTTCAAAAATTAAATATTGTTCTACATATAGAACCGTTTAAAGGTTCCCGCACTAAGAACAATTGTTTTACTGACAGTGAAGTCACACTTGTGACATAAGTAATAAATTACAATGTCCACATTATGTGCGTGGCGTCGACAGTGGTGTGGTTCTAAGCAAGTTACGGCTGCTAGCTGAGGTGGGGTGAGGTTCAGCGTTCCGATTTCTTGGTCTCGCAGTCAGATCGTGAGACGTCGTTGGGCCAGTCGCAGATCTTGAGCTGAGGGTTCCACACAGTGCCGTCCAGACACGTAAACTCAATCGGCTTGCCGTACAGGCACTGGTAGTACTGCAACACACACAAACAGCAGTAGTTTAGTAGCTTAATGTTGATCTGTACATTGCAACATCACCATCCGGTACACCCTAAACATGATGTTACGGGTTATAGTCTTTGGCGCCATATTGTTTTTAGACATTTTATCACAAAACTGTTTACAATGAAAATGATAGGAGTTTTCTTCCAAAACAAAGCTGTATTGAAGAAACCTATTTAATTAACAAATTTTAACATACCCCTTTTTCAAATCTGAATTAAAAAATCTCGATAAACTATTTATATCAAACTGGAAAAATAAATTATACAGTGGTAAAGAAAAGAGATATATATATTGTGTAAATAATATTGTATAATTTGTTATGCTCCATTGCTAAATATTATTATTTTAAACACACATACATGAACAAATTCGTTGATGATAGTCACAGTTATAAAATTTGGAAAACGCCTTAATTTCCTTGAGAATGGCAATAGGTATTTACTTATTTGATTGTGAGAGCATTGACAGGGCTTATGATCGATTAAAACGTAGAAAAATTAACAGCGTGCAGCTGTTAAAGGTCGAATAAAGAAAAATTAATGTAAGTTGGCGAAAGAGATGGTTTTAAATATCAAGAGATGTTTTAAAAGAGATCCAATTTGTAACTGAAAACTTCTCATTTATTTCGTGTCTCCTGATATTCGTTAAGAGGGTATTCGTAAACTAGTTAAGATCTGAAGATAACAATCTAGAAAGTTGTAGTTATATTCCCCGACTAGTGGTTGTCTACGGCAGACTTTCAGCTTATTTTGTTTTCAGTGGTTTACGCTAATTATGTATGGTGGTCAACACCCACAGCTTTTTGCAAAACTGATGCCGTATTTATTTCAGATTAAATTTCATTGTGCTTAAAATGAGACTTTCAATATTTCTACTATGGCTTTTTTAATATGGTAGTGGGACCCGCATTTTGAGTATCACATGCAGGAGTTGGAGGGGACACAAAGAAGAGCAGCTAGAATTGTTTGTGGAAATTATCGAAGGTCCCAGTCAGTATCTTATACGATAAAGGAGCTGGATTGGTGGTCATTGGAAGACATGAGTAGGGTAAAGAGAGCGCTGGGAGTGTAATGGTGATGGCGCTTGATATTGGTCGAAGAATTAAGAATGGTGCAAGGAAGGGAAGAGATGACCATGACCACAAGCTGGCACTCGATTTCACGCATAAGGGAGTGAGAAAATTTCTTTTGTGGGTAAGGGTGTCAGGAACAGAATAAATTACCATGTAAAATTATGAGTAATTGACTAAAAACGCTGAAAGAATTTAAAACTGAAATTCGTAAATCACGTACGTGGATTGAGGTAGAATTTATGATTAAAATTACATAAAATAATTTTTAAAAATAGTAAAACGAGGTAATTAGGGGACTAGGTGAACTGAACTGGAGCATGTGCTCCATCACAGTTAAATTAATAATAATTCCTTAAATGTTAACATGCAATGCAGACCTATCAACAGTAGTTAAAAAAATAAACAAACTTTTGAAATTTGTATGTAAAAAGAGCATATGTCATTCGCCGGTAGGAACAAAAGTTCAGCTGATCTATACTGATTTTTCTGAAGCACTACTATTCTACAAGAGACATTATTACTCTATACAAACTTTTCCCAATATTAGGGGTTGGCTGCCTTGGTGAGTAGCATTACCAGTGCACTGTAAATATTGTGTAAAATACTGTAAATCGTAAATATTGCGTAAATTTCTAAATTTCTGTAAAAAATTATGTACAATACTATACGTAATTGAAAATTTTTGGTAAATTTTCCAAAAAGTAATGTATGGTACGTTCGCGATGAAAAAAAAAAACACAATTTAAGTGGTTGAGCAATAGACAATAGAAACCAACCTGGAATTCAAGTAAATTGTATCGATAAGCGACCTAGAACTAACCAAGAAAGAAGGATAAGTCGATGGTCGTATTTGAAATCTACCTCTACACATTGAATAAGGAGTGAGTTGTCTGTCATAAGGGAAAGTTAAACTTATTGGCTTCCCAGTTGTCTTTCGGAAGAGTAAGGCTGACTGTGCTGGCACAAGTTTTTCACTGACGTTCATCTGCACTCCACACTATTCTAAAGAAAATTCAACTACACACATACAGCAACACTTATACGCAGTGCAATAAAGGAAGTGACTATCCTACCTCTGTAACAGGGCTTAGTACACCTCCTACGAAGGGATTCAACGAACCTGCGGGCTGAGGATCATACAGGGGCAATGTATACAGTAGGACATAACTCGCATCTCTTAACTACTATATAATTTCCTAAGCTTACTCACTCACCACCTCGATAGCTATTGGCTGGAGAATGATGTCACGTGTCAGCCTTCGCTCGCAAAGTAACAGCGACCAGAGATGTCATTAGAAGAAATTCAAGATTATGTCCACAATTTAATAGCTAAGCAACTGCTACCAAATTAATTGTCATAATACATTTATTAAGTTTGCTATTCGTAGCATTTTATAATTAAAAAAGTATAGATAAACTTTACGGCTGAAAAATCGGGAAACTGCTTTTCAATAACATGTTGCTAATGAATGCTGCAACCATTACCAATTGTCATTTCGGGCTAGGCTAAATTTCATTTTAATTAAAACTTTTGCTAATGTTGTTGATTGACCAAACTTTATACATTGCAATTTATTTAGTTGTTACGTATTTTACTTACCACTTTCGTTAATGGTCTTTGTTCATGTTCGCTGTACCCAACTTATTAGATCGTTTAAAAAGGATATAAGACCAAATATGTTACCGAATCGAGTATTCTTGCAGTCCATTTCTTCAGAGATGCTCAGCTGTTTAATAATCTGGAACCTGTACTACGTTCTCTGCCCGTTAAAGACGCTATGACCATAAATTACATTATTGTCCAGCCTCAATAAAAAACAAGTGATGCTTTCGAAACAAACAGGAATTCTTCAAATTTTGAAAAGTTAACTTTAAGGGTCAAGTTTGTATTTCAGCAAGTTCGTGTCTATGACCTTTGAAACAATTATACGATAGCGTCATCGTGCCTGTTCGTGTTTAATACCTTCGACTATTAAGGCCCGGTCAAACAGAGCGCGGGCAGCGGGCGCGTGCAGGGAGGTCTGCACGCAGCGGGCGCTGTATCACATTGTATTGCATCAACCCTGTCAGACAGAAGGCGGGCAGAACGCGCGATCCAGTCAGGGTGTGAGTGCACACAGATATCGCGCAATCACGTCAAGATGGCGAATGTCGAAATAGAGGGATTAATTAATTTGGTGCGAGAAACAGATTATTTATTTAATTCACGCCATTCCGACTACGAAAATAACAATAAAAGTGAAGTTTGGATTGAAATTGTAGAGAAAATAAAAGAAACTAGCCATTGCTATTTGCATTAATATTTATTTATTTAAAACATTTTATTTCATTTATGATTTGAATTGCATTATTTACATAATCATTATTTATTGGTTACATTTATTTAGTTGCAACTTATTATTATTTAATTGCACTTTTGACATATACCATATAATTCTCTTTACCTGAGTAAGCAGGAAATTGGTAAAAACGTATGATTACGATACGTTTAAATATGGATTAAAAATAATTAAAGTAACCGACGAATTGATTTCTCATTTGAACCAAATCTCTGGTTTGTCGGCATTGTACACAGACGGAAAAAAAAATCCCAACACCAAGAAAAAATTATTGTAGAGTAATGAAATTTGGACAATGCATTTGTCAAGTTAACATGTTTAATTGATTAAATTTTCAAGATCACAGGTTAATTTAAGCTCAAGAAAATGCATTTCAAATGTGAAATACTGTTAAATTAATAGCCGGTGTAACCTCCAGAATTTTGAATGCAAGCCTGCAAACGTGAATGCATTGTGTCATACAGGTTTCGAATGTCACTTTGTGGTATGGAGTTCCATGCTTGTTGTACTTGTGCTGTCAATACTGGGACGGTCAGTGCTGGCTGTGGATGATGCTGGAGTTGTCGTCCAATGATATCCCATACGTGTTCAATTGGAGACAGATCTGGTGATCTCGCAGGCCAAGGTAACATGTCGACACTCTGTAGAGCACGTTGCGAGACAACAGCGGTATGAGGGCGAGCGTTATCCTGTTGAAAAACTCCCCCTTGAATGCTGTTCATGAATGGCAGCACTACAGAAATTCGAGTTGCAGTTGGTACCACAGTGACACAACGAACTGTTAGAAATCGGTTACTTCAAGGACAGCTCCGAGCCAGGCGCCCTGTAGCGTGCATTCCACTGACTACAAGCCATCGCCGTTTGCGACTCCAGTGGTGTCAAGCCAGAGCTCATTGGAGGACGGAGTGGAGATCTGTTGTGTTTTCTGATGAAAGCAGGTTCTGCCTTGGTGCCAGTGATGGCCGAGTGTTGGTCAGAAGGAGGCCAGGGGAACGCCTGCAACCAAACTGTCTGCGGCCTAGACACACTGGACCTACACCTGGAGTCATGGTCTGGGGAGCAATTTCCTATGACAGCAGGAGCACTCTTGTGGTTATACCAAACACACTGACTGCAAATTTGTACGTCAGTCTGGTAATTCAACCTGTAGTGCTGCCATTCATGAACAGCATTCAAGGGGGAGTTTTTCAACAGGATAACGCTCGCCCTCATACCGCTGTTGTCTCGCAACGTGCTCTACAGAGTGTCGACATGTTACCTTGGCCTGCGAGATCACCAGATCTGTCTCCAATTGAACACGTATGGGATATCATTGGACGACAACTCCAGCATCATCCACAGCCAGCACTGACCGTCCCAGTATTGACAGCACAAGTACAACAAGCATGGAACTCCATACCACAAAGTGACATTCGAAACCTGTATGACACAATGCATTCACGTTTGCAGGCTTGCATTCAAAATTCTGGAGGTTACACCGGCTATTAATTTAACAGTATTTCACATTTGAAATGCATTTTCTTGAGCTTAAATTAACCTGTGATCTTGAAAATTTAATCAATTAAACATGTTAACTTGACAAATGCATTGTCCAAATTTCATTACTCTACAATAATTTTTTCTTGGTGTTGGGATTTTTTTTTCCGTCTGTGTATTTGAGAACGCCGTTCTGGACAGATCTGGACTATTTAATATTTCATTATTTGTGATACCTGCAGCATTATTACGTCGAAGATAACTGGGCAATCAACATACAGATTTAACAACATGAATTGTAGTTTCAATTTCCGTCTCCATACCTAAATAAACACGCCACTTGTGGGCTAATATGCCAAAACCATTTTCAACGATTCGTAGTGCTCTGCTAAGCAGTATATTAAATATTTTCTTTGATCGTCTGTCGGAAAAGAACGCATTAAATAAATTTGCAGTGCGTAACCTTCGTCGGCTAGAAATACATGACGGACGAGGGTATCCATACCTGTCAATGCTTTCGAAGATAGAATAGTTTCATAATGAACGAATTCAGAATAAAAGAAGAAATTTTGAAAGATGCTACTGTCGCTGTCCGGTCGTAACTGTCAATATCAACTACAAGGAACATGTAAACTGGATCAAAAATATCCAGTAAAACTATGGGAAAAAAGTAACAAAAATAGCTTGAGCCAATGTTGTTAGGAAATTCTATTTTCACATGTTTTCCGTTTACACTTTCAATGCAATTCGGAAAGTGCCAAGGTACACTGAACCCCTCCTCAGAGTTTTTCAAACATCATCGGTCCGAACAGGTAAATATGCAGGCTGTAAAACGTCCCAGCTACTTCTTTTACTATGCTGGAGACAGTCTTATTACTGATCCGGAAGGAAAAAGGCGAGTCACCTGTGGCCAAATACTGTGATCGTTTCGCATGACGCTTGTTCCCCACACTGGATCGCTTCGGTCAGCCCGCGCTGTGTTTGACATCGTCAGAACGCGGCGGGCATCCCTTGTCTCGCACGCGCACGCTGCCCGCGCTCTGTTTGACCGGACCTTTAACACTTCTGAGTTCTTCAAGCTCATTTTTTTTTTTTTAAACTGCTTTACGTCTCTTAACAGCGAGGTCTTTAGAGACGGGAAAGGATGGGGGGCAAGGAATGGGTACGAATTCGGCCATGGCCTTTTGAAAGAAGCATTCCGGCATTTGCCTGGAGTGATTTGGGAAACCATGGAAAACCCAAATCTGGATGCCCGGACGGGGATTCGAACCGCCGTCCTCCCGAATGCGAGGCGAGAACGCTAACCGTTACACCGCCCCGCTCGGTTTCAAGATCAAGAAATTTTACCCATCCTAAGAGTGAAACACAGTCAGGTTTGCTTTGGTCAGGTCAGGTCAACCTGTCATTACGTTTGACCATAAAAATTAACTGTTCTAGACCCGTGATCAAACGCAAAAAGAAGACGGTCACGGGCTTAAACTAGTTCAATAATAAACCATTAGCGCACAGTAGCTTGAGCGCTCACCTTGTTGCAGTAGTGGTGCGGCGCGTAGTCGTTGGTGCCGTCACAGACTCCGGGGGCGGCGGCGGGGGTGTCGGGGCGGTCGGGGGGCGGCAGCTCGTTGTCGTGGTCGTGGTCGGGGGCCCTCGTGGTCGTGGTGACGCCGGATGGCCGTCGCGTTGTCGAGGCCGCCGCGGTGGTCGTTCTTCTGGTCGTGGTGGTGCGTCTGGTGGTGGTGGTCACCTGTGTGGTGGCGCCGGGCTTCTTGGCGCCGTCGCATGGAGGAGGGCGGTCCCAGTCAGGCTGCACATAACTCCATGTTACAATCACCACAGTCCAGTTTTATATGATTAATTAATGCATATTTACAACTAAAAATTCTAAACAATATGGTCATCTTACTTTGCATTTCAACTAAAGACTGGAACCATTCCCTGTGACACATATGCCACATGTAAGGGAGCGTGCACAAACTACGTGGCTCGGTCTAGGGGGGCGGGGTTGGCTGGAAGGCTACTTGGGGGGAGGGGGGGTTTCCGAGCCAAGCCACATAGCTCTTCTTTTCATAACATTTTTCACAGTTAAAATGAGAAACAGAACACACAACAGCATGTGAATATTTATTTCCCTCAGTTAGTTATCTCCGTATGTAATTTACAATAGCCTGACAAGAGAAAACAGTATAAACTATCTTCTGGAATCAAAATGGAAAAAAGCTACGTGCTACGTGTGTGAGGGGGTAGAAGCAAAAGCCACGTAGGGCTACGTGGGGGGGAGGGGGGTCACAGGATGCCAAAATGTAGCTACGTGGTTTATGGACGCTCCCTAACCAGCCCACCCCGATCTATAATATCTGTAATTGATAAGGTTTATTCTAAAGTTAATTATCAATTTTTCTGATTTCTTATACTAGTAATTTAAATAGTAATAATGAAGTATTGTTTCGGAACTTGGGAACCTATTATTGGTGCGGCGCAGCAAAGGCTCGTTGGCTAGACGCACAGCACAGTACAGTGCACTCGACACGTAGCTATAGTAGATTCATTGCAATCCGCGGGAGGTTGTCGAATAGTACAGACTTGGCATAGGCGTGCAGATTGCTGAGGCACCAGCTTCCACTTGAATGATTAAGTAGTATGGAAGATGTGCATATGAACTGATAAAATATTAACATAAAAAAGAATTTTATGAAGAATTTGTAATTTTATTTGTTCTGCAACAAGAACGTAATAAATGAAATTAATTGGAATATCGTATTGTTTTTTATTACAATAATAATATCTCTCATTGAAGCATTTAAGAAAGAGAACAGTAATGAGAAAAGATAAAGAAAGTATTTAAGTTTTGTTTTGGTGAAGAGTAGAGGAAACAACATGCTTGTACGCTCGATACAGTTAGAGGGTCATCTGTAAGAAGTGAGAGTAAGAAGGTTTCATGGCCTTGCGTAATGAGGGATACGACATGAATGGAACGAATTTTCCTAAATCTGAGTTTAAGTGCAAGTTTAAAAAGTTTTGTACGTTGAAATTTTTTTGTGGTGCTTAATACATTGCAGCAAACAGTTAATAAAATACATGCATCATGTTCTACGTTCACAGAACGAGGCTTTCAATTGGTCGACAGCGAATTGGATATACCAATTAGGGAATGGTCTGTTCGTAAACAAAGAAACTATTTACAGGTTCTTACATGTTGAGGCACTGTGGATTTTACTGAGCTACTAGCATGTCTGTAAAATGATCACCAACTTCAACTGGAAAGTAAGTTTTAAGCCAAGGAAGCTTACGTACCATAACTAACTGGATATAATTTTCTATAGTAGCGACTCCAGTCGCATAGCCTCATATTCGTTGAGGTCATCAGAGGTGAGAAAGAACTGGGTGAAGGGGTAAAGAATGGGGAATGGGAAGGAATTCAGCCATGGCCTGGAATGATTTGGAGAAACCATGCAATTCCCAAATCTGGATTGCTCTACGGGGATTCGAAGCCACGTCTTTTCGAATGCGAGGACATAGCATTTACCACTTAGCCACCAAGCTCAGTCGTTCCTTTTCTATAAACTCTCAGTTTGTCACCTGGTTTTATAGCTTCTGCTGTCTCATTACTTTCATTAAGAGGAACCACCGATAAAAAATTTTCCTTAATAAGGCGTCCCGTGCAACTGCAAAGTATCTAAAATGGCACAATTTTTAAAGTTAAAAAGATTTGCTCCAAACTAATATTTTACAACGATTATCATTATTTCACTAATATATGCTTGTTATCTTTATTTATGTATATTTTTACTACGTGTTTTCAATAATTAGATTTGAAAAGTTATAATAGCAGAGTACCCGGCGTTGCCCAGTCTAATTGATTTACTCGTTTTAAATTTCCGATGTGAATCACGTGTGCTAAGTTTCACTAATTTTGCACTATTCATTTACAGAAATAAACTAAACACTAATATACGGTACTCGAACAATTCCCAGCACGGGATGAATCGGATGCTGTGATACAGAATGTCAGTTTACATTTTTGTCCAGACTGCATTTCAACCTAATCATAACATTTGTTTAATTTGCTGCTTGATAATCGAAACATGTCAATCCATGCATTAATACATGCCACAAACATAAAGCTGTATCTGGAATATATTTGTTTGTTCCGGTATCACACAGAAAATACATATTTTTTTGGACGTCCATCAACTGCCAGAATCGACGAAAATGTTGAAAAGATTCGAGAGCTATTGTTCTCAGACAATTGGTCAACTGTCAGAGATTTGTGGTTTATCTTGGCAACAGGGTTCAGCGAATTTTAACAGAAGATTTGGGAATGAAAAGGGTTGCTGCCAAGTTTGTTCCACGGATTCTGATAGACAATCAAAAAGAACGTCGAGTTGGAACATGTCGTGCTTTGAAACAACAACTTGAAATTGATCAAGATTTTCTGTCAAAGGTCATTACTGGTGATGAGTCATGGTGCTATGGTTACGACCCAGAAACAAAGCAGCAGTCAAGCCAATGGAAGACGTCATTGTCACCCCATTCAAAAAATGTCGTCAAGTCAAATCAAACATTAAGACAATGCTCATTTCCGTTTTTGATGCCAAGGGCGTAGTTCATTTGTTCCCCCACATCAGACCGTCAATAAAACCTTTTATTTGGAAGTTTTAAGAGGATGACGCAACAGTGTTCGACAAAAAAGACCCGATTTGTTGCAGACTTGTTCCTCCACCACGACAATGCACCTGCACACACAGCTGTCTCTGACATGAAGTTTTTGGCTAAAAAAGGCACGCACCTTACTCGCTCCGTTCGACTATTTCTTATTTCCACAGATTGAAAGGGGCATGAAAGGACACCGATTTGACAACATTGACATTGACATTGACATTATTGGTTACGACTGTTGCTCATGGCTGTGACTGACCCTCTTGGTGGTGGAGTACTCGATGTCCGGCACGATGTAGTCCTTCATGTTGCGGTACATGACTGATATGAGGGCGTCTTTGGGGCCGCAGACGCCGCGGAAGTCGTCCATGTCGATGGCCCACGTCATGGCGCCGGCGTAGCCCTTCGCCTTGATGAAGTCCATCTTGATCTGCACGCTCTTAGGATTCTCGTAGCCTATCCACTGGGTACCTGCGGTCACACAGACATTCAATAATTATTCACAAATATCATTATCTGTATCTTACTGCTTAACACAAAATCAGCATACATGGTGAACTACGATTGGAAGAAATTGTTCTTATAAAACAAGTGTTCCACATTGTGTCATAGAAACATTTACTGCAGATATTAGATGTATTCGTCCGTCATAGATAGGTAACTGAAACTATCATGGAATAGGAGATACAAAGTTGAAGAGGTTGTGGAGAACATTTAAACGAATCAAAACTGCATAGGACCCCATTACCGGAAACATGACTGGAAACCGGCAGTCACCACAAGGTGGTGGTTAGGTGGAAACCGTTTATTTAATTTCACTATGTTACAGAAGATGTTCGAAGTTCCCACCATTATTTCGATACATGCATAACACTGGTGGACACTAGGGTCATGAAAACACTGTTTAGGTTCTCTCAGTTTGTCGCTGCCAGTGCGACCTCTGCCGGCCAAATGATGGAAATACAGTGCAGAGGACCGAGCTTCGACGTAAGCTCGAGCCTTGGTCTGTTATTCGCGAGCTATGTGGTCACGAAGCGACCCTGGTACTCGACCGATACAATCAGGACATTCATGAACTGCATCACAGTATTAAAATAGTTAAATCTAAGAATGAAGTAACTGAAAAATTAAAGGGCAGAAAGTGTATCTCTTCTTCTTCTTTTTTTCTACGTGCTGTTGTATCATTTTAAAAGATTGTGTACTTTTTCTTTCGTAAAACTAGGATACTCAGAGACCTGTCACAACTCTACGCCAGTAAAAAAGGAAAAATCAGCAGATTGCACCGCATTTTAGCATTTCTGCGGCAATGTTCCGGCATTTTATCAAAATGGGACAATCTTTCTCCTCAACAAATTAATTATTTTTTTGGTTATTAGCAATCACTCATGAGAGTGATATCAGCTATATCATTAAAGAGAGTTCAATGTTGTGGATTCATAGGTAAAATAGCTTACAAGGCATCACATATATTTGAAACCTCGATATAAATCATAATGCACTAAATGTGGATTCAGGATGTAATGTGGATGCCAGTGACTACAGATAACTTATTTATGTTATGATTTTTTACACTGTGTTTTGATTTCATGGTTTGTAATATATCAGTTAAATACGTTTATCAAACACAAACACTGTAATTTACATCTGCGGCGATTCAATTGATAAAACGTACACAAAATGTTGGTAGTAATCATTGACATACTGTACATTCGAGGAATGTCCCTGTTGTACAATCTTGTCCAATTTTCTATGATGCACCTTGTCGCGCGGCACGGAAGTCACTATGAGCTATTCCTACATTACTGATCCTTCATTTGCCCGCCGAGCCTTCGTATGTCCTCCGACCCTTCGTTTGACCACCGAGCCTGGGGAAGTTCCAGCGGTCACAGCTCGCCGGGGTAGAGAGGACAGGTCACAGAAATAACCGAGCGAGTTCGAGCGTGAGTAGACGGTAATTTGCACGACAGTAGTGGTCACGGTATAAAACATATGGATTTTGTTGAATATCAACAGCAGCGTAGACGATTCTTGCAACCACATCAATGCCAGAATTGGCGGGTGTTTCGTACTCAACAGATTTAAAAACCTCAAAAAAAAAAAAAAGAAGATTAGTCTTCTTAAATCGGGAAGAGCGTGGGGGCCACAGATCTAGTCCAACACGGAGTTGCTTAAACATTAAAAAAAAAAAAATAATAATATGCTGAATAACCTGGTGAAGCTTCAGTCTGTTCTACTTGCTACATAATCCTATTGGAAACGCCTGACTAGGCACATTTAGCGTATTGATATTCAGCCCATTTTCATTAGATGCTTCACTAACAACCACCACGCTGTCACCTTTAGCGCTCTCGTGAATAGCGTCCTCTAGCAACGACGGTGAAGTTTTCGTCCATGGGTCCCTATCCAATTCTGAATCGTTTTGATGCTCTCCACCCCGTCTTAAACTTTTTGGGAAATAATTGATAGCTGAAACCTTGGATAATGGGATCGGATACCAACTAGTGTTCTCGGGTACCCAGTCCTGAACTTTAAGTCTCAACTATTATCTTTCACAGTTGTTGCAGTAGAAGTAGAGCTCTATTTAGATGATCATCTGGTAAAAAATACTTCGAAATAAGTACAGGTATCAATAATAGAAATAGTAATTGAATAACAGACAGATCGTAGAAACGCCTATGTGGAACTAAGTGTGTTTGTCCAATGATGCATTGAGTTTTTGATACAGTGAGATAAGTAAAGAGGTCTTTCAAAGGATGGGCGAAAGTGAGCGTCGATGTGACTGCCATGAACAATGCGCCAATAAACGAGCTGTTGAC
Organism: Vandiemenella viatica; assembly: GCA_031002005.1. Classification (NCBI taxonomy): domain Eukaryota; kingdom Metazoa; phylum Arthropoda; class Insecta; order Orthoptera; family Morabidae; genus Vandiemenella; species Vandiemenella viatica. The sequence goes on along the minus strand of JARYHS010012519.1, from coordinate 62,744,523 downwards.
CTGGATACACAAGATATGAGGCGTTCATGTTCTTGAAATAAGTGGCATCGCATTACAGGATTATTCAAGGTTATTTTAATCAGTATCTGAACAATCGTAACGTGATGGCGAGGTTTCGTTCCAGACACTCATCATATACTTGAGAAATAAAGAAGTATAATCAGTGAATGCAGTTCTTAATCGTTACAAATGAGCCAAGCTTAAATTATAAACATGTGATGGAATGAAGGCGCATGACACTATTAATCATGGTTCTTTTATTGGCTATATACGTTAAGAGTGTCCATCGTTTTACTGTTTAGGTATCGGGACAGTAGTTTTCGATAACCCATTTTCATCTTCGTACATGATTCTCATACTACACCAGACATCCATTCGTAATTCTTATCATTCTACATTACACCCAAGTTACCTCCAAATGCTGTGTTAATGAGACAAGAAGAAAATCGAAGAACTGGATTTTTTGCTAAGCTATGCTCATTATCTTTCAGCTGATAGTTTTACATATCTGGATAAAGCTCATGTAGACAGCGTAAATGAAACACTTTAAATGACATATTTCAAAGTTAAAACCAATAGATAACTTGTTCCAGAAATTTCATCTGGTACGTCATATACTTCGTTATGCTTTGTATAAGACTTTTCATGTAATTATACACGAAAAATTTCGGAAATTAGCAAGCACTGAAAGAATTAAAAAAATTTATAGTTTTGAATTTCAGGAGTTTTTTTTGAATATAATTGTAAGATACAACTAATATACATACAAAAAGCGATTAATCTATAACAATTCCTTGCGCAAAGCTTCATTCAAAATAAGAGTTTGTTCCGTTTATAATATATCACCAGGCAGTAAATTAGGAGTATGGGAAAGCATTTATTTGTGACAATGTTTAAACTCATTTGAAAATTTGTGCATATATTTAAATTTTTTTCCTTGTGATCCTCCAGATACGCAACAGATGAATGCACTCAAGATGAATCAGCATTAAATTTTATCTAGCTAGTAGAAAGTAGCATTGAGTAACATTTTATAATGTAAGCCGTTTAAACACAGAACGTATATACATGGAGAAGAGATCTGAAAACATTGGATTTTCATGGTGTTATACAAGATAAAAATTACAAGATACATAAAATTTTTTTACAAAACTTGTATCTCACGTTACAGAATTAAAATATGTTTATATATGTATGTTATACATTCTAATAACTGTTATAATCAAAAGAATTTTTAACTCACCTTTATAAGCGTATGGAACCTTCCCCGCCTCATCCCATTTCTCCGTCCATCCACCAACTTCTTGAATTTCAAGACAGATCTAACAATTAAAGAAAAGGAGAGAAATTAAATTATTTTCAGATGAAATGTAACCATCATTATTCTAGTACTTTTAGAGATCATCCTAATGGCGATTTTAAAATTGTAATTTGGTAAGAAAATGTTAAAAGATTATACTAGTTAATTAGCAGTATATACTATATTGAGAGAGAAAAAAAATGACGTTAGCTTCTACTGAATATAAATTAAAGAGAAATGTGGTATTAGAATACAGATTCTGGGTGGTTTAAAGCTTCTAAATGAAATACTGAATTATTTTTTATTATGAGACTGGAACAAAAATATATTTCTTCTCCTTAATGCTATACTCGAAAGCTACAGCATTCGAATATTTTAATGTAACTTTTCACTTTTAAAGGAAGTATTCTATATAAAATATTTTTTATGTGATAGTAGGAGCACTGATTTTAAAATGTTACAAAATAGCACTGTACATTCTGATTTCCTGGTTTTCGCTGCAGGATGTATACATAGTATAGGCTACATCGATGACACATCGAAGGGTAAAAAGATGTCGTGGTTTAACAATATAATAAGTACATGTATAATAAATACACGTAAATCCAGAATATTATCACAGTTATGTAATTGAAGATGTTGATAGAAGAGAAAAAAAATGATCTAGCGTGGCTGGTGAACTGTAACGCTCTGACTTGATATTCTAGAGGACGTGGATTCGAGTCACAGCGTAGATTGCTAGTCTTTGAATGTAAGAATAGACTGTATTAAGTATACATAGGTATTAGGATAAATTGAATGAGAACTGTTTTTTTATTATGTTCGTAAAAATACTATAATATTTGAGAGCTTAATTTCTAAATTTATATATTATGTTTTGTTACTTTCCATGATCATACTTTCGATAGAGACAGTTCAATCATTCGGGCGATTGTTTGTAGAAATGTATTTGTTTTTGAATCATCAACATTTATATAACTAAAGTCTGAACTAATTAGTTGGGATTTGATGAATCCACACCATTTCTTACTGGATACTGGCAGCATGGTTTTACATTGACTGTTATTTCACTGACATTTGAATTTTTATCTCTACTTTTTCATAGTTTTAAAGGTATTGTTTAGAAATAAATATATAACTAGTGTATTTGCTAAACTGAATTTGAGGCTGCTATGTTGCTAATCTGGAGCCATCCATCAGATTTAATTCTTTATGATTGCCCTACCAATTATACCATACCTAACGACATTTACAAGCTTTATAGAATCAGTTCTTGATACTTATAGGAAAGAACCGTCAAATGGCGTTGAGTGATCGGTATGATAGGATAAACCTTGTGGAACTTCCCCTCACGGTTTTGACTAATGGAGTAAAAGAAGATACACTTTTTCTGAGTAATGTCTAGTTAAGAACATTTTACCTCGTAGTAGGCGAGGAAGCCTTTGGCCTGGGTGTAATTGCCAGGTTTGCCGCCGCCGGCCTCCTTGTTGATGTAGGTGCCCAGGTCGTAGTTCTTGTTGCCAGCACTCAGAGTGAACGATCGGCCGTAGAAGGGAACTCCGACGACCAGCTTGTGTGCGGGGCAGCCCATGTCCTGCCACAGCTTCAGACCGTCGTGCTGTCAAAACAGAATCGTACCGAATGTAAATCCTCTAACTCATACTGAATCTATACTTATACGTTCTATTTTGGGGGTCTACAACCTGAAGTTTCATGGATTCTCTTGAAGGAGGTGTGAGGACCTTTCCTCCCTGTGTTTAACTCTGTTTAAGTGTTAATGTCTGTGTATAAGTGTCTGCGATGAGTATGCTTCATGTGTGTATATAGAAAACAAAGAGAAGAGAAGGTGTCCATAAGTATTTTGTGAACGCTTTTGTTGACTGAGTGAATGTCAAAGTTAAGTTATCTGATCTCGGGTCACTGGATTGATGGATGGCCGTTCTCAGCGAGTACACATTGTTTCGGATCCACCATGAAACGGTAGATACAAACGTTTCAGTAGTCCATTTAACTTGCGGACACACATCAACTCCTCGAATGGTTAAGGGAAACGATCGAATATTGTAAATAACCTGAAATACAGGGTTATAGTTATACAGACTTTCGCTATGGAGAAGGACAAATGTATTAATTTCAGAGAAGGTATTCCGCTTCGAAAATGCCTCTGTTACTGGTTTATTTATTTATTTCATAGGGCACAAGGAAACAAAGAGAGTAATTATATTAGATTACATTAGATGGGATTAAATATAGATGTTTCTACGGACTGATGTCCAGAGATTGCAGCCATTAGTCGCAAGTTACAACCCAGGTTGCAGAAAATATAACGCAATATAACGTAAGGATAGGCAACCCAACCAACACGTAAGCATACACCATGAGTTGGGAAAGACAATTCCACTGATGCAAGATGGAGAGAGCTTTAAACGGTTAATAATGAAATGTAGACTGGTTCATTGCACATAGTGTTTCTAGAGACGTATTCCTCACCTTATTGAAACATATCACTGTTATTTATTCCTCAGCGAAAGCAGTTTGGACAAGATGGAGCACCAAATAACTTTTCGTGGTGCTCGAGAACACTTCGATCTGACGTTCCAAGAGAAATTGGTACAGAGAGCAAGACAGCTTTTATTTTTAACTTCATGTGGGTGATATGGGTCTCCTTTGAAACCTGAAGAGGGGATTTCGCTCCCCATGACATAGTAAGAACTGCAGCGGACTTGATCGACGAGTACGACAGAATTTGTGCGTTGTTGAAATTGCTGCATCGAAGCTGGAGGACGTCATTTTGAACTCCTGTTGTAAACATACTCACAGCTTGTTAAGATATTGTTTAAGAAATTGCATATAAACAAAATTATTGCATTTAAAAACAATCTTAAGTTTAATAGATATTCCAAAATAATTTTAATTTATAACCTGCGAATCAGCAGTTTCCGAAGTGAGGTTCTTTGTCTCAAGCTGATATAGTTTCCCTTCTCCGTCAGTCATATTTTTTTTTATCATTATCATTGAAACACCCTGTTTAAACCAACCCTTAAGGCTTCTGTATGGTAAGCTAATTAAAAGCCAATATTTAACAAAGTGCAAGAATATTAAAGAGTGAATGGTACTTATGCCCTTCAGGTTTATCTGAAATACCTCTAACACGGTGTAGCGGTCACAAGTCGTTGCTTTTTAAAATGCTAAAAAAAAATATTAAAAAATATTTATTGTATGTATAATAGATATAAAGTGGTGATATAAAATACTAATAAGAAGTTTTTAATAATCTCTGACAGCAGTGAGAAAATGTGAGAGATGGTCATGAAGATTACATAATAAGAATGGAGGAACGAAGAATGTTGGAATGGATTGAGGAGAATTGAACGATATGACATTGGAAATGGTACCGGTAGGGAGATACCGGAATATGAGAGGATACTGAATTACGAAAAATATGTACGGCTGCGGCCAAAGAGAACATTACTGATACTTAAGTTGTGTTATGTTAATTATTTATGGTGTGAAAAGTGATGTATTGAGTGGGGTAATACATCTAGAGTTGCAGAAAGAACTTATAGTGTTGTTGATTTCATTTAAAGGAATAAATCATAAAATAATTTCAAGTTTAGTATACACTTTTATTTCAGATGACAGGAAGAAAGATAATGGATTATAACCGGAATGGAGAGCTTTGAAATCCGTCTTAGCAAAAACGTATTAGTGTGTGTAAAAGATTTACATATGCGAGGAATACACCGAAAGGGTATGTTATAAAGGCAAACGTGTGTTTATTCAGTCTAATACATATTGTAGTATTGTGTTATGTCATGGTTTCTGGCCAATTGGCACGTAGTGAGGTGGTTTTACTCACGACGTTGAGCTTCTCGTAGGCCCACTGGTCGTGCGGCCTCTTGTAGAGGGCAGAGTGTGTGTCTGCGAAGCCAGCCCAGTTGCCTCGCAGGTCATACGACATCACGTGTATCGCGTCCACCAGCCTGCACACACACACACACATGAGGAGCTGTCACTGGTTCCGACCAATAGGAATATGGTTCGGTTATAAAACATACATGGTAACTTTTTCTCGCGTTGGGAGATTTACGGTTTAAGCTTTCGTCTATCTATTCAAGTTCTGCGCTAATCGCTCAATTAGTGTGGATTAACTAGCTACCGACAGCTATCAGACAGATTATGAATAATCACATAAATTAGTAGCATTTCCACACAAATTGGGGCAACAGCGGGTTTTTGGATGAGATGAGGCCCATTCTCATCTCTCAACACAAATACTCAATTCAGTTTTATTTACACGTTGTTAATAATTTATGACCACCAAGACAGACAGTTATTGTTACTTATTGTAAAAATGTAAGTCACTTTTCCGAGCGTAATATTACTTAATTTATTTAATACCGTTCCTTGCAATTAACATATTAAACACTAGTGCTGCATTTTAACAAGCTCTGAATACCATAAAAAATGTATCTATACAATGAAGCACAAATTCGCTCTATACGACATTAACAGCACGGGCGCAGAATACACAATACCGCTCGCTCAGCTGTCGGGTGCCTAGCTAAAGATTCTACAACGCTAGCTGCCGACAATGATTCTACGCTACCCACACACTACACAAACAACAGTTTGTGGAAACCCTACCAAATAAAAATCAATTTACAAGTATTAATGCAATTATTTACACCACTTGTAATCGATCAAAGAAAAATAATGTAATAATAATAAATGATTGGAGGGTTGTAAGGATGTGAAAGTACTGTTTTTCATGCATTTATAAAATCACTTAAGACTGGTTACTGGATGATTCTACATTATGGGCTGTAACAAGCTCAGTATTTACACAAACAAAGCTGTGTTCAAACGACAAGGATCCATGATATATCCAGAAGGTTTTTTTTTTTAGAGTTTTAGACTTGTCGAGGTCATTATAGTCGGTAGAAGATGTGAGTCAGAGAATGGGAACGAATATGGCGATGGTATTTTGAAGGGAAAATTTCTGGTAAATATGGAAAACCGAAACGTGGATGATCGAACCGGGGATCGAACTCGCGTCCTCCCGAACTCCTAATCATGTTTGGAATGATTTTCTCCTCCTCTCACTGCCTTACACAAATAAAACAGCTGTTTCCAAATTAAACTGAATAACGACTTTTAACTAAGTAATCCTCAAAATAAATTTTTAGATGGTTTTTCCACTGACTGTAAGGCACATTGTACTCTCCCTAATTTTTAATCCATACAGTTTTGATCATGGATCCTTGCCGTTCTTGATGGAGAAACAGCTCAATACAACTTTCGTTATGGATTACGTTATTTCAATAAACAATCTCTAGCAAATATATGATTTTTTAGTATTGATGCCTAGTATAGTTTCCTGAAAATATTGTTGGTGAATGCTGAGTTGGATCGTTGATAACTTCATTATTTTTCTTTTCATACCTTTCCTGGACAAAACAAGTATTTATAACAGTAGACATAAATACAATTTTAAATGACTGTCATATTGAAAGGACATGATTTTATAAACAATCTGCGTTCAATAAGCTCTTATAAAAAAGAAATTTGCGTTACAAAATCCCAACAGACTTATGCCTAAAGTGGTAGATTTTTGTTTTGCATCTTATTTTATCTAATAAAATAATTCTGATTAGGATTTTAAACGTGTGAGTAAAGACAGCTTATACAGTAATCACGTTGGCTGTAGAAAATTGAAGGATGTAAAATCAATTAAACTGTGACATGGGGTTTGGTTATTTTGAAATAATATAAAAGGTTAATATAATCTTCTCGGGTGACTAGCCGAGTTAGCAGAGTGTTTTCACATGATATTACGGCGATCGAATTCTCTGTAGCCATCTTCTGATGAAGTCACCCGAGAAGACTATTAATCCTCAACGCCGAGAGAAATTTTGATCTCATGTATATAAAAGATACTTATCAAACGCACTAGTTGGGTGTTATCTAACCAACTGCATCTCTGGTTAATTTGCATGATTTCTTAATTTCGATATGTTAATAATATTCATATTATCAGTTGAAGAATAGCATCATCTTCTGTTCAACATGCACTTGTAATCGAAGGAATAAACGCGCTCTGGTCACGAACCTCAGTATTCTGTTCAATTACAGAAAATTTGATTATGTTGAAATGGATACTAAAAAGTAATGGTGAATTTCAATCAGACAAATTCTCTTCGGTTTTATAAATAAAATTCTAGAGGGTTCTGGTAAAGTAGAGGTGATATTTTGAAAGAATCCATCTTTACAATCTAAAGTAAATTAGTATGATTTTAAGACCTAGTGACAGAGTTTCGATCTATCGCGTAATCCGCCTCTGTCATTGCTGGACTTACAGCTTATTGTGAATTCGAATTACATATCTAATAATACGAAGCCTCACTGGGATTTGAACCAGAAACACAGAGCACCTCATCAGAAGTCTGCATCACGAAAGGCGGTGCTACTCGAAAGAAGTTTCGGAATCGCTTAAATAAGTCTCACTGTGGTATTTCGTGCAGTTTTCTAAGTAAATTGTGTTGTTTCGAAGTAAAACTGTGGTAACAATCCTGTAGTATTAGAAAGAGTGCCTAAACAAGAAATATTAGCACACCATGGCCAAGGTATGTGGGCTTTATACTCAGCGAATGTTTGTCAACCGCACAGTAGAAAGCTGGCAGCGAAAGGACTATTGTACCGCACAGGACATCAGCCATAATGTTAGACACAAGAGGAAGTACTTCCGGAGGGAAAGTGTTTTATTGTTTATGGTTCAATGAAGCCACTTTTGTCTCACATCCTAGAGAACTGACAAAAGACCTGATTTATATTCCAAGTATAAATTAAGAGTTACAGAGCATTATTGAAACATATTAATTTGAACGTTTGGTGGTTCAGTGCTTTATATAGGTTCACAGATAAATACAATATTCCACATGCCGATTTCAAACAGTTGGAACCCTTTTATCTAACTCACGTGCTTTTTAAAGAAGTACTAAATTAATCAATTTTTTCAGATTTCAGTACCCAACCAGTGCTGAGGCCATCCCCCCCCCCTCCCCATTTTCTGTCTTTCTAGGGCTTGTACCACTTAAACGAAATAAATTGGTGACTTCAAATGTGCAAAGACTATGTTTTTCGTTTACGTGAAACAGACTATCGTATTCAAAATTTTGAAAAATTTTATCTTGGCGTTTTCACATAAATAAAGTGGGTGCACGCCTAACGCTAACAAATTTTTGCCTCCCGCGGTATTCTTTAAACTCTTATTTATTTTCTTCCTATTGTTGTTAAGAAACATTACAGTAGCTTACGTGAATAGCTCACCTATTGGCGACATTACGAATAACTAACGAAAAAGAGAGTGAAAAATTGAGCAAATTTTTATTATTATAACTGGGAAAACTAGCTCCATTTACAGAATGCGTTTTTTAAGTTATCCATGAAAAAGTATAATTACCTATCAAATGAAATTTTAAATACCTTACTTTAAAATAAATTTAGAAGATTCTAAGTTATACACATTTATCGTGACTGGAGACATTGAATCCACCGAAACTAATACAGAATCATTTTTGTTAATACCGAAGTAGTTGAGCAGTAACGTTCTGATCTCCCATTCGGGAGGACATGGGTTCGAATCCCCAACCGGCCATTCAGATTTCAGTTTTCAATAGTTTCCCGAAATCACTCCAGACAAATGCCGGTATGTTTCCTTCAAAAGGTCATGGCCAAATTAATTCCCGTTCCTTGCCGCCAGTCCTTTGGCGCCTATAATGAACTCCACTTGACAAGATGAAAAGCTACAAGCAAAAAAAAAAAAAAAAAAAATTCCCTTTATTTACCACCTATGTCATCAAATTCATTATATTACAAGTGAATCGAACATTTTCCCATAGACAGTGAAACAGATAGACCTTGTAATTAAACAAACAAACAAAAAATTACGAAACACAAATTCTGGAAGGCTGAAGATTCTCAACAGCTTAACCCTCTGTCTGAACATTGTCCACGAAATCGATATTATAGTCGGACAGGCGAATGTAAATGAGGAAAGAAATCACTTAACGGAATAAGTTCAATGTGTAAACATTAGGATACAAACAACAAACAACATCCAAACGAAGTATAAAACTCTAGCTATGTTCTCAACTTTATACATTGACTCACTTTGTGGTATACCACACTACTTGAAGATCAGTGAATGGAGACGGCTCGCCGATAAAATCCGCCACATCTCTCGCAAAAAAAGAGAAAGGTACCGGTTGTGTTTCACAGGCTCGGTTTTCCTTCGATCTATAGGCCTATCAGAGAGAGTTTTCTCGTCTGTTGAATGTGTGCGGTTTACCGCCCAGCAGTCACTTCTTTCCTACAGCCAGCTGAAGCGACCCCAATAATCCATCGAGAGTGAAAGCAGATGTCACATAGAAAATGTCAGTCACAATGTAACCGGAACAATGTTGTGCAAGAGGTCGGCAGCAATGGTAAGTAAGCAGCGCGATATTAGGTTGAAACAACTTTTTCTATCGATCACGGGTGTTAAACCGGATAGCGTAAAACAAAACAATGTTTCGACAGCTGGCTCTGCTGTCTTCAACAGGTGCGGGAAGCTTCAAGTGTTGTAAGCTGGAAGTGACCACCTAGACTCACATTTTTTCTTTGTTTTTATAAAAAATGGCTTTTGGAGTTGTTAGCCACACAGCTACCCAATGTGTTTTGTTTTTTGCAATAAGTGCATACCATATCATCGTCTTTATTATTACTTAACTGGCATGGACAACACAACACAAGAACAATTCTTAATTAAAAAAAACCACCCATCCAATTGGTCAAACTCGAATTGACGATTCCTACATCGGGAAGTAACAACGCTACTCCTTCGCTGTAGGGGTCGGTGTTAACATTACTTTAGGATATCTGCAGCAACGGCGAAAAGTTAATAATCAACCAACGTGACTGTTAACTGTATTTGAGGGAATACATGTTCGTCACGTCTATTAAATGGACAATTGCCATAATTTTGCATGACTTTTCGATCTTTCTTGATCACATGTTTTTACCTCTAGCTTAGTTGTAAATTGACTCAAGCTTCCACAAATTTATGGCGCATTATTTTATTATATTTTCAGAGCACAAAGCAAAATGCCACAAACTTAACGCATACAAACTATATTAAATAACATCTAGGCCATTTTAAAATACACGAAAAGGCAATTTAGTTTAACTGAGAAACTTCGCCAATAAATTACATTTAAAGTATTTCTCAGCGATACTAAACGGAAATTCAGTTCCTTCTTGTATTTCGTTTGTTTAAATTTAACACAAATACAGCTTACTGTTCTCGAGGAGACTTTAGTAGTTTAGAGGGATTGGTTAGTTTCAGAGAAATGCTTTGCTTTAATTAACCCGAGTTTTACAAAGCAACAAATTTATTTGCTTACATTCCTGTATATGTCTTTTATATCTCTGGATTAAATAGTATGGTTCTTATCTCACATGAAATTGTGAAAGAGACGAAAGAAATTAGCCACCAGCCGTTGTAATGATATTTAGGACCGAATTACTACAGACTCTGATTATGAGGAATTATTATCAGTTCCATTTTTACAACACACTTTTTCTGAACATACTTGTTGGTGACAGCGTAATGCAGTGTCTTAGAAGCCATCAGGTGAGTGAATAATATTGACCAGTGTATTCTGATCTCTTCCCGATAATTTTGTTGCGTATCGATGTAACAGCTATGTAAGTGGCTAGTCTTTCAGTTATTTCTCTGTCGTGCGTGCAATAACTGCGTCTTACCACATGCGCAATATATATATATATATATATATATTTATGGCATTTGGCTTCGATAGGCCATACAGCCAGCTCAAGTATGAGATTAGTTAATCCACTGTATTCGCTTTCTCCACGCGTGTGTATATATACAGGGCGTTCGCCGGGAAACGCAACCCACTGTTAGCGCTACAAGGAAGAAACTGCTCCCGGCGAGCGAGCGCTCAGTTTCCGGCATTGTTCGACCGTCGGCCGCGGACTATTTCATAATAATTACGCTTCATAAACTTCATAAACTTGTATGTGCTAAGCATTTAAATGTGACGTAATTCATTAGCTTACCTTATAAAAGATGCTGGAAGTGTTGACCCTCTTGTGTAATGCACATTTCACATCTTCTGAACATATTTCGAGACACACGCTGCCCTAACTGACTTAATGATTTTTTGGGTGACTGTTCTAGTCGAAAAGCGATATCGTCAATTTTCTCCTCTGTGAGAATACGGTTGACCGACAGTCTCTTTTTGTTAAAAAAATGAACCCGTTTCTCTTACTTTTTTAACCAGAAGCAGAATTGTTGATTTAGCTGGCAGTAAAGCGCCAGGAAATTCGCGACGAAATTTACTGCGACACTTTTTAAACGACTTCTTCTTCACATATGTATCGTAGAGAAATATTCTTTGTTGCAAACTGTAACGTACCATAATTTTACTCACACTCAAACACGGTACAGATTAATAAGAGTATGAATCCCCAAACCAGCCAAACCGCAAAGAAACGTTTATTCACAACACTGATTAATAAGAGACTGAAGTCACAAACTATCTACAATGCAAAGAAACCGTTCTTAACAATGTAAGGGTCACTGCACTGCACTGTTGGGGCAGCGGAGGTGTTAAACAGTGCGGTGATTCACGGTGCCGTGTGGCGGAAACTGCTGGCTTGACTGACCGAGCAAGTTGCCGACGGCAACAGACTGGGAGGGTAGCGTTTTCCGGCGAACGCCCTGTATATATTCCAAGTAACTCCAGACACACCACAGCACGGACACGAAACGCACACTCACATACAACACTTAAACACCCATGCCCTCGACCGGATTCGAACCGGCGACCTTCGGCACGTGGAGCTAGTACTCTAGCCCCTACGCTACAGAGGCCGGTTCGCAATATTTCTATCATTAGAACGACTATCATCCTTTTATTCACGATAATCACGTTCCACTGAGAAAAAATGGAAGTGTTGCACCTAAAATAAAATGTATGAAATACTCTCGGGTAACTAGCCGAGTTAAGGAAGTGTCATCATACGATATTTCGGCGATCACAAACTCTGTCGCCATCTTTTGGTTTCACTTCACCAGAAGATGGCGACAGTGATTATAATCACCGAAATATCGTGTGATGACACTTACTTAACTCGAGTTACCCGAGAGCAATTAATAAATTCTCAACGCCTAGATAAATTTCGTACTCACGTAAAATAAAATTAATCAGACTGAGATTTATTTGTGAGAAAACATTCTAATACAACGATCGGAAGTAGTTATGTTCTTTGTGTATTGTTGATCGCCTGGAAAGGTGACAACAGAGGGACAAACAGACTGCGGTATGTTATACAAAGTATATAGATTTCCTAATTTATAGCAGACTTGTGATCACACATTCCAACTTCCGTAAAAATGCGTCAGTCTCTTCGCTTTACACTAATTTTCCGATTAAATGCTTTAAACCCGAAAGTCTCCGACTTCTTCCCGACCAAAAAGTGGATAGTGAAGATATTAGCAGCTGGCCTAATTATTATGGTTGCCACCAACTTCAGTCCAAGCAGTTTTTAAGTTAAAATCAGTTGTTAAACCAATTAATAATAATTTAAAAAAATACTTGTTTCTATATTGAACCGCAATAGTATGCTGCTGCCTAAACGAAAAATAATAACAATAAAAAAATAAATACTATATTTCTGTTTCCATTGAACTCTTTCTCTCAGCAGTTGGTTGAGGACACGAAAAATAATAACAATAAAAAAATAAATACTATATTTCTGTTTCCATTGAACTCTTTCTCACAGCAGATGGTTGAGGACACGAAAAATAATAACAATATATAAAAATAGAAATACTGTATTTCTGTTTCAATTGAGCTCTTTCTCTCAGCAAATTGTTGAGGACACGAAAAATAATAACAATAAAAAAGAAATTCTGTATTTCTGTTTCCATTGAGCTCTTTCTCTCATCAGTTGGTTGAGGACACGAAAAATAATAACAATATATAAAAATAGAAATACTGTATTTCTGTTTCCATTGAACTCTTTCTCACAGCAGATGGTTGAGGACACGAAAAATAATAACAATATATAAAAATAAGAAATTCTGTATTTCTGTTTCCATTGAGCTCTTTCTCTCATCAGTTGGTTGAGGACACGAAAAATAATAACAATAAAAATAGAAATACTGTATTTCTGTTTCCATTGAACTCTTTCTCACAGCAGATGGTTGAGGACACGAAAAATAATAACAATAAAAATAGAAATACTGTATTTCAATTTCCATTGAGCTCTTTCTCACAGCAGATGGTTGAGGACACGAAAAATAATAACAAAAAAATAAAGAAATACTGTATTTCTGTTTCCATTGAACTCTTTCTCACAGCAGATGGTTGAGGACACGAAAAATAATAACAATATATAAAAATAGAAATACTGTATTTCTATTTCCATTGAGCTCTTTCTCACAGCAGATGGTTGAGGACACGAAAAATAATAACAATAAGAAATATAGAAATACTATATTTCTATTTCCATTGAGCTCTTTCTCGCAGCAGATGGTTGAGGACACCATACAAGCTACCGTCCATCGACATAATAATCAAGGAGACGTGTAGCGGAGATTAAAAAGCCTTTTCGAATTAGTAGTTATTAGAATTAATGTGTAATAACCCAGGGTTGATTCGTGCTACATCCCGTACTGTCCTAACCTGATTTTTTTTTTAAATTTTTTTAAATTCTGTGCAAAATTGAAATATACGAGTGAAACGATGTATGTACACCAAGGGTTCCCAACGTTCAGGGTTGGAATCTTTATTGAGGGATAGCTGTTGGGTGGACTCACTGGCAGAGCTCGGGCACGTGGTAACCCTCCTGGAGGCGGAACTTGGCAAGAGGCACCGCCATAGTGATCTCCCAGCCTTTGCCCTCCGCGTCGAAGGCCTCTCGCAGTTCCTTGACGAAACAGTGGAAGTGATTCTTGTCTGAGAAGCTGCCACCGCGGTCTGCTGCTCCGGGGTACTCCCAGTCCAGGTCGAAACCGTCAAAGTTGTACTTCTTCATGTACTCTGAAACAGTAGTGAGTGATTCAGTTACTTTGGCTACATCTTAGCTTATTAGGATGAATGGTTAAGCTATGTTAACAATGGTGCAACAACAATATATGTTCATCACACTGATCAATTTTTTACACACAGGAAATGTTTAAGATACTTATTTTTACTGAACTAATACTCAACAATAAAAACGTTATTTTTCTGAGTATTCCACCTTAAACTCATCAACAGTATTCCATGATTATTATCAATGGCCATAATTTCTTCGAAATTTCAGTAGTCCTCTATATTCGAACGAATAAAATTTAGATTTTAATGCAGAGAATCATCAAAAATTTTAATTTTTTGTCGGTCTCTTACTGAAAGTCTGTACATATATAATATCTTAATATCACAGGAACCTTCACAGTTTTTATTTCCGTTATTGTTATATATTTTATTTCGTTCGTAACAGTTGATAGAAGCCCAGAACTGCCTTTCCCTGCTTTTACTTTAAAAGACCGGATGCTCTGCGGAACTTGTAGAATCTTATGAACCACGACACTCGTGTGAGATTACAACAGCTCCTTACGGCTGCACACTTACACGTGGGATCTGAAGCTGTGGTTGAAAGTCATGAGAACCAACCGTCAGCAACCAAGCTGCTACACAAGACCCTTCCCCTTCTGCTTGTACCTCGTAGACGTCATCAGCGGCCAACCAGAGCACTTGTTCTTACAAAAATCGCAACCAGCGAATCAAAGGCCAGACTTATCCCCTCCACTAAATACAAGGTTAATACCAAAAATAGTAGGACCGACTTTCTTGAAATATTTTTACTGAAGATATGTTTACAATTCCTTAATACTGTTCGAAATAGCACCCTTGGGCAGCTACACACTTAGAATTACACTGCTGTCATTGGCCGTACGCCTTCTGGAAGTCAAATTCGACGACGCTGTTGAGAGCCCTCGTCGATGCTGCTTGAACGTCCTGAATCGAATCAAACCGCTGTCCGTTCAGCTGCCTTTTCATCCATGGGAATAAAAAAAAAGTCAGTTGGAGCCAGATTGGGACTGTAAGCGGGGTGCAGCCACGTGGCAACGCTGAATCGGGCCAACAGTTGCCTTCCACCACGTCCTCCTGTCCAACGAAGCAAATCAAAGATCAAGACAATGCTGATCATGTCTTTTGACGCTTGTGGGGTAATTCTTAAGGAGCTAGTTCCCCCTGGGGAAACTGTGAATTCGAACTTTTAAGTGCAAATGCCAGCCCGCCTGCGAGACCGAGTGAATCGCGTCCGACCAGTCATCACCGGCAACTGGACTCTGCATCACGACATTGCACCGTGCCATGGCGCGCTCGTCATGAGGCAGCTGTTGAACCGATTCGACGTTGCCACATTGCTGCACCCCGCCTACAGTCCTGATCTGGCTCCATCTGACACTTTTTTACTCACATGGATGAAAAGGTAGCTGAAGGGACAGCGGTTTGACTCCATTCAGTACGTTCAAGCAGCATCGACGAGGGCTCTCAACAGCATCACCGAATCTGACTTCCAGAAGGCGTACGGCCAATTGCAGCATCGTAATTCTAAGTGTGTTAAACACATCTTCAATAATTTATTTTTTAAAAATATCAGTTCTGCTACTTTTGGTATTGACCTTGTAACTGCCCCTCGTCTGACCAGAGAATATACTCGCTCTTCGGTCGCGGACCAACTGGCGGGCTCATAACATCACCTCACTAAGGTAAATCTGCTGCTTGCTATATATATTCTATATTGAGCAAACTTACCATTTCATTATTGCACTATATCAGGAATTATTCCATCTGAAGTCACTCAATTCTCTCAAAAGATGGTACAGGTCGAATCCCATCAAGCATATCGCCATATCATCAGTGTCGTCATTATTCTCTGACATTTAGTGTGTTTACGAATTAAAGTCTTTCATTTAAAGTGCATGTTCCTTCACAAGTGTTTCTGAATAAATAACCAATAATTGTATACGTCGTCTGTTTCCTTCAAGTGACCTTGATCACAAAATAAATATAATAATGATTCTAGGTGAATTGTACTAAGTGTTCGGTCAGAATATTTGCCACGATACTAACAGAAGATAGTCTGTACCACTTGCAAGCTCTCGACATTAGGCCACTGACAGCTGATCGCCCTGATTAGGTGATTGTCGAGACGAATCCAAACATTTTGTCGCATAATAGCTTCTGCTCGGCTTAACCAGCTACGAAAGTATCCATCTGTTTCGTTTCGCCAGCAGGCGTGTATGATTTCGTATATGCGTATATACTATGATATCTGGAGGTACAAGCCGGAATCTGTATCTGATTGCATTGCCAGGTCAAAAATATTTCTGTGACAACTTATCCGCCAGTAAACGACGACACAGGAACTGACAAATAAGAAGAGGCAGGTTCCAAACTCAGGATATACAAAGAAAAATGTTCTTTCCATTCTGACGACTTCTTTGCCAAGATTGGTTCTTGATAGAGAAATTTCTCTCTGCAGGCCGCGTATAAATATTAAGAACGAAACCCACATTCACCTAGGATTATTCCTGAGAATCACATTGAACCGAAATCAGAAAAGTCTGACGAAGGTTTATGTGCGGTTTTTACAGAATTTCACCTTTGGAACATCAACGCTCATCCACATTCATTGCCCCAATATTCGTGATCCCTGATAACAGCCACGAGCTACGTGCCAAGGGAAGTAGATGCGCTTATAATTCCCAGTGAGTGTGCGGGAGTGGCTCACCGACTACGCTGGCGATGAGGCTCTTCCTGCGCGCTGGTACGGCCGCCATGGCAGAGTACTTGCGTCCTCCCTCAGCCCAGCCGCCGATGGCCAGCTCCGTCTTCAGACCGGGGAAGCGACTCTTGAGCGCCGTGAAGTTGGAGAAGCCGTGGTTGTCTACGTCGTTCTGAAACAAAGGCAGGAAGTCTCTCAGCCTTCAAGAAACGACGTCAAGAGGTTTAAATATGTAACTTGGAAAATACATGTGACAGTACGCTTTGAGTTTTGTTGCACCACTAACACTTCCTAATGGCAAAATGTTGAAATGGTCAAAAATATGTGAACTGTGTATCTTATCGCTGGAGTGCATCTTTCAATATATCGAATCCAGATCTGCGACTGAACTGTTTTCAGCAACGAGTTAGATTGTTTTAAACACTGGACTCTCCATTTTCTTCTCTCTTCCCACCATTTACCGGTTATATTCTCAGTCCAGTCGTCTCCTTGTATCTTCATTTCATGCATTTTCCTTGATCCTACCGTGTTCAATTGAAGTGTAAATACCATTTAAGTCTTATCTTTTGTGCCCTCTGCTGCAAAAGTGTCCCTGATCTCGTTTTTTATCCTGACCATTCTTGTTGCTCCAAATCTGCTTATGAGAAATTTATATCAGGTATCCTGTATCTGATCAGTATTAAAGGATAAAACTTCCAAGTTACCATATTATAGGCTGAGTTACAGTATGTGCTATTCCTCTGATTAATTTAAGTTGTAAAAATAAAAGAATTTTTTTTTTTATCTTTTAACATTGATATTTGGCCATGTCAGCCATCTTAGCGCGTTTATTCCAATGTGTACATGTCGTATCGTCGTCACTACTATTCTCACGGTACTAAGGACAATACAAACTGAACGTAGCATTCTGGCATTCGGGAGGACGAGGTTCGAATCCTCGTTCGACCATCCATATTTCGGTTTTTCATGGTTGACAGAAATCAGTCCAGGCGAATAGGCGAATGCCGGGATGGTTTATTATAAAGGCCACCTGGATCCTTTCCAGCCTCCAATGACCTCGACGTCGACTAGGAGTAAAGGCATAAGCAAAAAACTCCCATTATCATATATATTGTCGCGTTGCAACCGGGGCAGGTGTGAATTCGAAGGTTACTTGTCAATGAACACAGCACTTAAACTGAGAACAGGTTTATTGAGAACTCAAACATACACGCAGCACTGACTGCCTCTTGGGCAGAATGCTCTTCTATTTATACACAGATAGAACGTACTAGAAATTACAAGAGTAGTTAACAAATGAAATGTGTAGAAGTTACAAGTGACCTTAGGAAACATGTAGAATCTTCTGGAAATAATAAACAGAATTAAATAATTTTTGTCAGTGGGCGGGATTGAACCGGCGACCTTCGGTACCGCAATTCGTGACGCTACCCGCTGCGCCATGCTGGCAGACGGTACACTGGCGTTCATGCGGCATTGCTCCCTCTCCTGAGGAAAACAGCGTCCCGCTGTTAGATTTCTTTTGGGGCACGCTGAAGTGTCCTGGATCTTGATCTTGTCGTGGGTCCTCTGTGTGGCAGTTCTGGAGGGCCCCTCCTGTTTGTACTATTATCTTCCTGTCCGACTTCCTCAGTATCCAAACCGTCCTCAGAGTCCTTGAACAAGAAGCTGGTTGCGCCTAGCTGCTCGTCAGGATTGTAGTAAGGCTTCATGCGGAGGACGTGAACAATGTCCCTTCGCTTTCGTCGTTTCGAAGACGGCTCATAATCCTCGACTTCGTATGTGACGTCTGACCGGCGGCGTATGACACGATACGGACCAAAGTACCGCTTCAGTAACTTTTCTGATAGCCCAACCTTCCGGACAGGGGTAAAAATCCATACGAGATCTCCTGGGTTGTACGCAACAGGTCGGTGCTTGCCGTCATACCGCTGACGGTCCCTCTCCTGGGTGGCCAGTGTTCGTATGCGAGCCAGCTGTCTTGCTTCTTCGACCCTGGTAATGAGCTGTTTTATATAGTCATCCTGAGTGTCGTCCAGCTGGAATGGGAACAGCGTATCCATTGTGGTCTCAGCTTCACGGCCATGGAGCAGAAAAAACGGAGTGAAGCCTGTCGTATCTTGCCTTGCTGTATTATAAGCAAATGTGACCACTGGCAGTATTGTATCCCAATCCTTCTGCTCAACATCCACATACATCGACAGCATATCGGCTAATGTCTTGTTGAAGCGTTCTGTGAGACCGTTTGTCTGAGGGTGGTATGCAGTTGTCATCCTGTGGACAACGTCGCATCTTGACATGACCTCTGATACTAGTCTTGACTGGAATACCTTTCCACGATCGGATATCATCACACGTGGTGCTCCATGCTTCAAAATAATGTCTTCTACTAGAAATTTTGCAACCTCTGGAGCTTCTGCAGTCGGCACAGGTTTGGTGACAGCGTAGCGCGTGAGGTAGTCGGTGCAGACTATTATCCATCGGTTACCGGCTGTCGACTTCGGGAACCTCCCTAAAAGGTCGATCCCAATTCGGTGGAATGGAACTGCTGCAGGCGGAATTGGTACTAGATGACCTGGAGGTAATTGCGGCACATGTTTCCGTCGCTGGCACTCTTTACAGTGACTCACATAATGCTTGACAGATCGGTAGAGACCCTTCCAGTAATACCTGCGTCGGATTCGGTCCAGGGTCTTCACAAATCCCAGATGACCGGATATTGGAGCGTCGTGGAAATACTTGAGAATAGCTGGCTGGAGATGAGCTGGAACGACCAGAAGCCACTTGGGGCCTAGTGGATCGTAGTTATTCTTATACAATGTCCCATCTATCAATTGAAACTCTCCTTTGGCCGGTTCTCCTTTCTCCAAGGCGTCTATGGTTCTTAATAACTCTGAATCTTCCCTCTGTTCAGCTGCAACGTCACCTAATTCAGCGAGGGCTGAAATTCCATTCATGCTGTTGTGTTCTATTAAAGGATTCCTTGAAAGGCTGTCGGCATCCTTGTGTTTGCGTCCGTTTTTGAATACCACCGTGACGTCGTACTCTTGAAGTCTAAGTGCCCATCTTGCTAGTCGACCTGATGGATCCTTCAAGCTGGTTAGCCAACATAAAGAATGGTGGTCTGTCACGACGGTGAAAGGTTTGCCGAATAAATACGGACGAAACTTGTTGATAGCCCAGACAACTGCGAGGCATTCTTTCTCGGTTGTAGAGTAGTTTATCTCGGGCTTAGAGAATACTCTTGATGCATAGGCTATCACCTTCTCAGCACCTTCCTGAATTTGCACAAGCACTGCACCGATCCCATAACCGCTGGCGTCAGTGTGAAGTTCAGTTTCTGCATTCTCGTCGTATAAGGCTAGAACTGGTGCGGAAGTTAGAGCCTCCTTAAGTGCCTGGAAAGACCTTTCTTTAGTTTCATCCCAGTAAAACTTGGCGTCTCCCTGCAAAAGTTCTTGCAGTGGACGTGCCATGTTACAGAATCCTTTTATGAAACGCCGGAAGTATGAGCACAGCCCAAGAAAGCTTCTCACATCACGAATGTGCTGAGGAGTTGGAAATTCCATGACTGCCCTTACTTTATCTGGATCAGCGCGGACGCCATCTCCGTTGACCAGGTGCCCCAGGATTTTTATCTCTTTGGCGACGAAGAGGCACTTCTTCGGATTGAGGCGGAGTCCTGCGGTCTGAACACACTTCAGCACCGTTGACAGGCGACTCAGATGTTCTTCAAATGTTTTCGAGAAAACAACAATGTCATCTAAATAACAAAGACACGTCGTCCACTTAAGGTGTCGAAGTAAGTTGTCCATCATGCGTTCGAATGTGGCTGGAGCGTTGCATAATCCGAATGGCATTACTTTGAATTCATAGAGGCCATCAGGTGTAATAAAAGCCGTCTTTTCTCTGTCAGCTTCGTCAACCTCGATTTGCCAGTAGCCTGTCTGCATGTCCATGGTTGAGAAGTATGTAGCTCCTTTCAAGCAGTCTAAGGCGTCGTCGATGCGCGGCAGTGGGTAGACATCTTTCTTTGTGATTTTGTTCAGCCGCCGATAGTCGACACAGAATCGCCACGTACCATCCTTCTTCTTTACGAGGACCACCGGAGATGACCAAGGACTCTCCGAAGGTTGAATAATGTCATTATGCAACATCTTCTCCACTTCCTCTCGAATTATTCGCATTTCGACTGGTGACAATCGGTACGAGCGCTGGCTAATGGGCGGATGATCCCCAGTATTGATACGATGCTTTATCGTGGGCCGTTTCGTCTGACCTTTTTTTTGCTGGGGTGTGAATACACCAGAGAATTGGCGTAGTATAGCTAACACCCGGTGGTGTTGTTCCTTGGTCAGGCCGGACCCTATTGGCAGTTCCATAGTTGTTTCCTCCAGCGTGTTGTCGGTACTAGTAACAGAACATGGATCTTCGTTAATGACGTTGAGCTCGCCCTCCTGGACTGGTTCAGCTGTCCCTATGCACATTCCCTTGGGGATAATTTGTGACTGCTCGTGACAGTTGGTGATCCAAATGTCTCCTCGACCACCGATAATGCTTATGATAGCCGCTGGTATGTAGATTTCTTTCGTGAGCCTAATAAACTTTCTACTATCGACAAGCACTTCAAGGTTGCGGTCGTCCGTGTTTTTGACTGGGACTCTTCTCATTGCGAACGGCGGGATTGTCACGTTGTCAACGGCGAATAACTTCCCAGAAGATTCTGTGTTACGTGTACCCGTCGCAACGACTTCTTCAATTTGCAGCTCAGATGTTCCACAGTCAATGACAGCTTGGGATGCCTTAAGGAAGTCCCATCCAAGGATGACATTATGACTACATTCTGTTAAAATGACAAATTCAACTGGCTGGGTCCTGTTGTTGATGGTTATTCTCGCGACACAAGCTCCAGCTGGCTGGACGTACTTTCCATTTGCGACCTTTAGCACAGTTGCCCCCGTATCACGGAACATTGTCTTCTTTAGTGTGCGACGATAATTGTCCGACAATACGGAGAAAGAAGCTCCTGAATCAACCAGCGCCCGGACAGGTTGGCCGTCGATTATAACGTTGATGAGATTTCCCGACATCTTAGTGACTGTCATCCATGGAGGATTTTCATCTGCGGCGGCCTCACCTCCGTAGATGGTCGCCTTGCTTAGTTTTCCTGCGTGCGGCGGCTAGGGGAGCGGCTGGTAGCTCTGTCCGGCGACGATGAACGGCAGCGGCGCGTCGGGGATCGACCTCGTCTAGGGTACGGCGATGGGCTTCTTCCCGTAGGTCGACCGAACTCGTCAGCGGGTGGCTGCCTGGGGTAGAACTGTTCTGATGACGGACGTCTTGCGGCAAAATAATCGTCAAATACTCGTCTTCTCTCTCTGCAGTATCGTACGACATGTCCAGGGCGCCCACAGTGGAAACATACTGGCGCGTTGTCTTCTGTCCTCCAGACGTCCGTTCGTCTGCGGGACGTCATAGGTGCCGGAGGATTTGGTTGTGGCCGTGTCGGCCGGTTCCTAGGCTGCCGTTTGGCAGCTGCAGCATACGTCATATCAGGGCGAGGCCATTCTTCACGTCGAGTGCGATTGGCTCGGCAGACAGGAGCTATTGTCTGAAATACCTCTTTTTCCGCCGCGTCGGCTCCTTCATGACCCACTGGGCTTACATCCATGGCCATGATCTGATGCTCACTCGGTTCAAGAGTCCCAGCTGCCATGAACTGTTGTAATTCTTCTCTCACAATTTGTCGTATGAGAGACGCAAAGTCGTGCTGGTCTTCCACAACTGCCATAGGGACTACGTTGGGAAGTCTGTCATACTTCTTTCGCCCAACCCTCCTTTGTTGCATCTCCTCAATCCGCTGGCACCACTTGATGAACTCTTCCGTCGTAGCGACGTCTTTTATCAGAAGAGCTTGGTACATGTCTTCTGCAATACCTTTCATTAGGTGCGTGATTTTGTCGGCTTCAGTCATATTCGGGTTGACTACGTTGCATAGGGCCAAAACATCCTGTATGTAAGATTGCGTCGGCTCCCCATGTCGTTGGGCCCGGTTCTTCAGTTGTTCTTCCGCCGAGCGGATTTGTCGCTGGTGGTCCCCAAACGTTTTCTTAAGTTCCGTCTGGAACATTTCCCAGTTATTCAGTTTATCTTCGTTGTTCTCGAACCACTGCTGGGCGGTTCCGTCCAGATAGAAATAAACATTTGCCAAGCACATGGTATGATCCCACCTGTTGTACTTGGCGACTCGGTCGAACCCTTTTAGCCATTTGTTAGGGTCCTGTCCAGCGTCTCCAGAGAACACCGATGGGTGTCGAATGTGCAGCTGGCTTGCCGCCATGGGTTTCCTAATGACGCGGACTTTCGGAAGGACGTACTGAGTATATCCTTTGTAGTCCGGTTCCAGTCCGTGTAGGCGGCGACTTTTACGTTGCCTAATCGGAGCCACGATGATGCAGCTGTTGCACAGGGTACCCGGCGTCTCCACCAAACTATGTCGCGTTGCAACCGGGGCAGGTGTGAATTTGAAGGTTACTTGTCAATGAACACAGCACTTAAACTGAGAACAGGTTTATTGAGAACTCAAACATACACGCAGCACTGACTGCCTCTTGGGCAGAATGCTCTTCTATTTATACACAGATAGAACGTACTAGAAATTACAAGAGTAGTTAACAAATGAAATGTGTAGAAGTTACAAGTGACCTTAGGAAACATGTAGAATCTTCTGGAAATAATAAACAGAATTAAATAATTTTTGTCAGTGGGCGGGATTGAACCGGCGACCTTCGGTACCGCAATTCGTGACGCTACCCGCTGCGCCATGCTGGCAGACGGTACACTGGCGTTCATGCGGCAATATTATTTCGATAAGGTGTTTTTATATCACAAGCCATTATCTTCCTTCATACCTAACCGAAATGGATAATATCATTTTAAAGATTAAGGTATCCGTTTTGATCACATCATATTTTAACAAAGTAATTTTTGCGAATTCGATCCTTAAAGGACAAAAATGTCACTTCTAAAATGTGTTTTTTTGTGTCATGAACCATTTATCTCCCTGGATACCGAACCGAAATCGATAAATGAAGTATAATTTTAAAGATTAAGGTCTTGCTTTGACGACATTATATATTAAGAAATGAATTTTTCGGAATTTGGCCATTGAAATGCAAACGTATTTATATTTCTAAAACGCGTTTTTGTGACACTAGCCATTTATATCCCTTTATATCTAACCGAGATAGATAAATGAGGTATTATTTTAAAGATTAAGGTCTCCGGTTCGGTCACATCGTCTTTAAGAAAGGTATTTTTCGGAATTCGATCGTTAAAGGACAATAGTATCATTAGTCCATGACGTATTTTTCTGTCACTAGCATTTTGTTTTCCTTGATATGTAACCGAAATCGAGAAATGTGGTATAATTTTAAAGATTAAGGTGTCCTCCTTAGCTATGTGATATATTATGAAAGGAATTTTTCGGAATTTGACCATTAAAGGGTTAATGTATCATTATTTCCATAACGTGTGGTTTTGTTACGAGCCATTTATCACCTTGATACCTAACCGAAATCGATAAATGAAATATGATTTTCAAGATTAAGGTCTCCACTTAGGCAGGGCGCTAATGACCTCGATGTCGACGCGTCCTAAAACAACAACAACAACAATCCACTTAGGCAACATTATAAATTAAGAACGAAAATTTTAGGAATTTGCCCCTTGAACGACAAAAGTAATAATCGTGAAAGTCGCGCGTATGAGAATGTTCAGAGCCAAACCGTTAGATAGCAGCAGCACATATCACAGAGGTATTAATCAACTGATCCATTATATTGATTTATGGAAGACAAACATGGTAGCTGTAAACACATAAACTGCAAACAATCTTAAGAAAAATACCAAAATTCCTGGTCTTTCTATCAAATTGCGTCTCTCTGATAGGGTGGTGTTTACCTCTGGGTCTATGACGAGAACTTCCCAGGTGACGTTGCTGACGCCGACGAACGAGTAGATGAGGTGAGTGCACATGTCGGCGGGGACATCCTCGATGCCGTACCGACCGATGCCTGGTCGGTAGATGGCCCAGTTGCTGAAGTAGCAGACCACTCGCCCGCGGCTTCCCACTGAAACAAAGTCTCTGTGACACAGTCGTAATCTCTGGCAACTAAAAGCGCATGATACGACACAAAATCTTATAAATTTAGACACAAACTTAACTTAAATAAAATAAATAAATTATAAATATACCGCTAATGGAGATACTCACAATCAACAACCACAGAAAATACTCTCACTCCACAAGGAAATTAATAAATTCAGAAACCAATAAAATATGAAAGCAGGTACTGAATGACCATATAAATCTAACAAACCAAACGCTGTTCAAAGTGCATTCACGCACCATACATAAAATTGAAAATAAAATAACAAATCGCATTTTCAAAACTGGCGCTGTCAGCGCACCACTATGACAGTAAGAAAACAAGATGGCCACCGTAAACAAATGAGTAGCGATCGATAGACGCAATATTTTCATACAGCGTACAACAGGCTCAACAGCCATGATATATGACAATGACATGACTTGGGGGAGAAAGCAGAGACGTGTGGTTACGAACCTAGATAACACCAAACTTCTAAAGAAACAGAAAATGTTTCAATTTAGAATTACGTTAAACATTACATAATAAGTTTGAAAACTAAATGTAAAATTTTGTCGCTGATGATGACTCGATGAGAGGCGAAATGTGTACGGCATTAAAGCTTACAAAAAAAGTTTCATTGGCGTTATTTTGATCATTTAAATTACTGAGCATCTCCTATTGATGAATCACCTACAACAATTTGGCTAATTTAGAACGATTCATAAATCCAATTGCCTTTATTTATCTCCACGGTGTTTAAGGAATTAAAGTTGTGTAAGTGGAGGCTTTAGTCAACCAAATTTTACTATCAACTAACTAACTGTAAGGTAAGCGATATTTCCAGTAATGCTTTCATGACAATTGTCAAACGAGACTGCACTACTTCTATCCTTAGGGAACCAGACACTCCTTTCCCGAATAATAAAAAGGGTAAAAATGTCCTGTGTATCTCGCATGACGCATTTTAACTGTCACCTAGATCTCGAAAAGTCGGTCTATATTCGACAAATGAAGATGTACAGACCGCTTTTAGTGTTTTGATTTGTGCCTATACACGAAGGCAAGATCCGATGTAAGTTTCTCGGGACTAAAGAATCAAAAAGGCTCATTTGCGAGGAGAATATTCGTAAATGAATAGATAACAGTGTTTCTTGGCGTAAAGCCCAAAGCCTTATGTACAGTTTTCGTGAAGTTGATATAATGACAACTTAGTCTATCGATAATGAATATGAAATTTGGCATCTTTGTTAGAGCCATGCTGTACACAGATCTCACATAGTTCTTTGAGTATACAAAGCCCCGTAATGGAACAAATAATTACAATTATGTATTCAGTACATAGATTTCGTCTATCCCACACTACTTTGCTTCACCTTCGTCTCAGTGGACGTTAATTTTGTTGTTTAAGAAACAAAACAAATCTCACTAGTTTTTCTTACAGAAATAACATGGACAATGTCATAGAGAAGAAAACTAAGAAACAGGTGAGAAACACGTAGACTTTATTATTAATTTTCTAAATCAGAGAGTAAGTTACCTACTTACTTTTAATGGGGTTTACATGAGTAGATCTGTACACTACAATTATTTATATAGGTCTTATTAAAATGATCTCCTTTTCCTATAATTAAATTTTAATTATGTGTGCGTGGAGACTTTACCGGAGTATCGATGCAACAAAATCTTCTCGGGTGTCCATCCGGCGGGACACCCGAGAAGATTTTGTTGCAAATTTTAATTACTTTGTAACGTTACAATTTTTTTAGTAAATTGAGATTATTTTCAGTTGTTTCACCATTTTCTTGAGCGTTCTCAATTTATTCCAAGTAATATGTCTCTCGCCTTGGGAAATACAAAAGAAAAATATTAGACATGTCTGAGGTGATGTATTAATGTCTTATTCTGTCTTATGATGCCATCAGACAAGTTAAAACAAGAAGAGTTTGTGCGTGTTTTAACGCCTCACACCGTTAGGTGCTTACGTAAAACCCGTGATTGATGTTAGCGAAGTAAAGGAGTTGCACTATTCTGTTATTTGACTTTCATATAGAAAAATAACTCAAAAGCAATAAAGGTTTCACTACACCGCAGATGTCTTGGCAGTCGTTTTGTGTTCACCATATGGCGATATTACAGAAGTCGCCTTGACGCTTGCTTGGCACTTTTAATATCGTGTTTATCTACACTCCTCTCTTTGCCTGCCTTAACAGAACCTAGTGATGTCCCAGGGATCCTGTGGAAGTATTATTTCTTTTTTTTCTGTGTATAATTTCTACGCTGAATTAGGAAAAAATCTTGTTTTCGTATTTTTCCTTTGTTATTTTTCTGTAGGTTTTGTGACCTGTCCAAGTCGATGTCGTTAAAAATGATATAATGATCATGTTTTAGCGAGACGAGCAAGTTTGCGCAATTGTATTTTTTTTAATTTGTAAAACGTGTAGTTTTTGAGGTGAAAAGTGGAGATGATGCCAACACTTAGGCTCAGAACGCAGAAAAGGGAAAATCGCAGTCACGATGGTCGGTTCGCTGGGGCAGTCGACCCGTCGCGACCCGTCGTATGGGGCAGCATTGTTCAACTAAGAGTATTGGCTGGAATTAAATCCCTCACAGTAGGACTCCACAGATCTATTTATTATGCGTGTCTCACATGAAGTTAATTACGAATCAGCTATGCTTACAACAGACGGGTGTTTTAATTTAATTGATTGATGCAATGGATCTAGGCTACAGTATTAACAGATTTTACATATAGATGTGGGTACGAACTTCGTTCATATATTGAAAGAAATACGAGAATATTCCTAATTATTTCGTCAACTGATACTGATGGAAGTCAATTAAAAGAAGAGTTTTGGTCTATTAGACATCTCTGAACATCACACATTTCCTCCAACGATTTTATGCCATCTGTGTAAAATAAAATCTCGTGCGTGACAGTACCCACATCATCATCACACGGTTTGAAATGGGGGCTGGACAGCGTGATTTGAAGGTTAGGAAATCTGAAGTTGATCTATCGCGTGAAAAGGGATGTTGCGATACCAAATGTATCCTACCCTAATGAGTTCCACCAATGTGAGATTTATCACTGGTATAATGTCCTGATGAAACAGTACTTTCCCTGTCATCTCGCCTCTCCTCTTGTCGTTGATAGCTGTTCTCAGTTTTCACAAGATTAGCATAAAGTGCATCTCTTTTTAGGGATATTTTGGTGTTTAGTATACTGGTGGTTCTTTGTGATCTACTTATAAGAACATGTAGAAAATTGTAAACAAGATACATGGAATACATAAGAGCATTAAAATATACTAACCATTCTACATTTGTAGGATACTTACAAGAATACAACCACCAACGAACAAATAAAAAAACAGACATGCAAATGCTCACCATAAACTACGATAAACCACAAACACTAACATTCCAAGAGAACTGTCACATACATAAATCACGAACAGAAGGAAAACATGTAATAAACGTATACACAAACCTGACACACCAGACACTATACATAATACTAGAAATAAAATAAAACCATCGACACAGGCAAAATATCGTTAAAAAAGGACACACACAAAATCATAACAAACTGCTACAAGTATACAAAAAAAGGTGACACACACACACGGAAAAAAACGGTATCACATACAGGGCCGCATTTAAGCATAGGCTACATAGGCTGTAGCTTAGGGGCCCGCACCACAAAGGGGGGCCCGCACCACTAAGAGGGGCCCCTCACCAACCACAACCCTCGCCTGGGCAGGTAGTAGAGCTAAAAAAAAAAGGTTGCCCATAAATTTTTACGGTCGAATTTCGAATATTTCGAAATTTAAGAAGAATCCAGCCACTGCCGACAGGGGGCCCGCACCACATGTATAGCCTAGGGGCCCACAGAGCCTAAATGCGGCCCTGATCACATAGCGTTACATAGTCGAACGTAAACAAAGTAGACCGGTCATTCGTACAAATTATACTGTGCAGTGTAGTTTTGGTTAACTTGTGTAACAGCATGCAGAAAATGATCTACTTCTAAAAAAGCCTCAAAATTCACTGCTGCTAAGAATGGAGTATAAATAAAACAATGTATCGTAAAATGTAAGTAGAGTATAATTTACACAAAAACTTCAGTGTTAAAAATGTAATAACATGACCACATTGTAACATGTATATATACGCAATCAAAAGGAGAAACCGAGGAAGAGGCTTCTATAAATGAACTAAAACGCGCTCGGAAAGCAAATAAACGAACAAACATTCAATTGCTTTGGCAGTATATATCAATACTATCAGCAATTGAGGAAAATGATCCACAACTTCCAGATATTTATAAGAACTAAGATTAAACGCAATCCAAATCCTAATTTCTAAAGTAGGATGCGATCTTTGTATTTTCGATGGTATAATTAATATCTTTCCATTTGTTTCTATACTACGAAGGAGATTCGACATTGACATAATAAGAAGTACGATGCAAAAAAAATTTGGTTAGTTTAGAAATAAGGTTGGTTCATGACATACTTCCACCACTACGGTCTCTTACTCTCACACACATGCACGTACGCTTACATACTATGCGAGAGAAACTATCGTGAAAGTGAAGAGAGACGTTCGGATGGTTTTTGTTGCAGAGAAATATATTTATTATTATTATATTAATTATACTATTATTTTAACTGATTCATCAATAAAATAGATATATTTTTTATGTAATCGTGTTGTTTTGTTTTCCATTCCCATTTTTAACGTAAGTATTATCACGGAAGTTGAATATTCACTTTTGTTAGGCCTAACAAAAACATTGTACCAAATGCTTAATGAATTATCAGTCTGTCCTGCTCTCATCTAAGAGCATAGATACGCTATTTTCGAACTTCTGCAATAGGAGAGAAAAGTTTTATAGCTAAAGACGATGGACATGGTTTTGAGAACTATGTAGATTATTCAACCCCACAGCAGGATCCTATCTCAATGACGACAACTCTGCCGTCTAGTGAATCTTTAGTCACGAAACAAAATGAAGATCAAAGAAAAAAATCATTGGTTTTCCACAATCTCAGCACTGTTTTTCATCGGAAGTAAAGCTCACAACCGTGTGATCCTCACTTCTCTGCAGTCATTGAAACCAGGATTAGGCGGAATGTATCATTTATTGATGGAGAAATGTACTCTTCTTCCAAGTTCAGTTGAGGTACTGATCATCTTTAGTCTAAATAGGAAAGACAATAGAATATTTCAAAGGATATCGATATAACCATTTTGCTCGTTGTTTAATGGAATGTAAAAAGAAAAGTCAGCATCGTCTACCGCTCTGGCTCAGCTTATGGAAGATTCTTGGAGATTTTGTAAACTTTGGTTTTAATTGCGAGTCGTACTTACCTGATACTGTCGCATATTAAAGGGAATTGTGGTTTAAATACAGAATGTCGGAAAAGATGAGAATATGAAATGGAAAAATCAAATAAAATATTTATGAGTAAAATATTCTCGAATGGAATCTAGTAAGTACATGGAATGAGATTTGTAGAGGTGTGATGTTTCATAGTATCTCAATGAACAGGATTTCAGCATATAGCAAACTCATTTGTCGCATTTTTGTCAAAATCAAAGTAATCCATTATGTGTAGTGGCTAGAAACTATATAGAACTAAAAGAAGTTGAAATCTGTACCTTCTACCTTCTACCTTCCCCACATCAGAACTTGGAGAGCGTGCACAAACTACGTGGCTTGGTCCAGGGGGGCGGGGGAGAGGGGTTGGCTGGAAGGCTACGTTGGGCTACGTCGGGGGAAGGGAGGGGGGTTTCGAGCCAGGCCACGTAGCTTTCCTTTCCTAACATTTTTCACAGTTAAATTGAGGAACAGAACTCACAACAGCATGTGAATATTTATTTCCCTCAATTAATTATCTCCTTATGTAATTTACAATAGTCTGACAAGAGAAAACAGTAAAAAATGTCTTCTGGAATCAAAATGGAAAAAAACTACGTGCTACGTGGGGGGTGGAGGGGGGGGGGGTAGAGGCAAAAGCCACGTAGGGCTACGTGGGGGGGAGGTTCACAGGAGGCCAAAATTGAGCTACGTGGTTTATGCACGCTCCATTGCGAATTGCTCGTCAGTGCGATGTTAGACGAATCCTTGAATCATTTCAAAACTATTTTGCCACGCTTGGGTTCAGATTACGACCATTGCTATAGTGTGTAACTTTATTTCAATGAATATTTGATCGCTGGAGTCTTCTGTTTGATGAATCCTTGTCCCGCATGCTTATCATGTTTTACCTCGTTATTTTATTTGCTTAGTGATGAATGTGTTAGCAGTAAATATTGTCTCTACTTACCGTTTGAGGTGATGGCACTGGTCCCCACACACAGTGCCAGCAATACGGCCACAACAGCCACAACAGCCAAACTCCTCGCCGACATCCTGTAACAGGACACGAGATACCTTTTAATCTTTCAATAGTTGAGAGCAAGAGGAAGAAAGTCAGAGGGAATGTATGATCACACCTCAAAATTGCTATTACTTTTTTTCCCTCTTTATATTCTTTCCACTACTACAGTTTGATAAAAGAGTTAATAATATATCAAGAGAATGAAATACGTTCAAGGTCACCAACAGGCTGTTAAAAGTGACAGAGTGTGGTGGATGAGTGGTAACGCGCAGGCCTCGCATTCGGAAGGACGCAGGTTCGAATATCGGTCCGGCCATAAGATTTGTTTTTTTTTTCACGGTTTCTCCAAATTATTGTGTTCATGGACCCACAAAATGCATACGATAATGTTCCTAGATCAACTACTTGGAAAAGTCTAAGAAAACTTAAAATTTCAGAGTACCTCATTAGAAAGATCCAGATACTGTACAATAATTGCAAGAGCTGTGTCAATGTTGGGGATGGTTACTCTGGATGGTTTAGTACAACCAAAGGAGTACCACAAGGAAATACCCTTTCACCTCTACTGTTCATAGCGGTGATGGATAAAATCTTAAAAGAACTAAAGGGAGCAATCAATAGAGATCTACAGACATTGGTGTTTGCGGATGATGTGGCAGTATGAGACGAAACCGAAAAAGGAATACAAATCAAACTGAAAATGTGGAATATGTTTGAAGAATATCGAATGAAATTGAATAATAATAATAAAAAAACCGTAGCACTAAAAATAAGCCGAAAGAATACAGACTGTCATATAAAATTACAAGACCACCAAGTTGAAGTTGTTGACCAATTCAGCTACCTGGGGAGCATAATTCCTAGTAACGGTAGAAGTGGGTTAGAAACAATGAGTAGAGTAACCAAAGGAGCCAACTTCTACAGCACCTTGCGGGGCTTACTATGAGACATCAGGGTTCCCAGAAGAACAAAAATTGTCTTGTAGAAATCATATCTCATTCCTATTCGTACATATACTTTGGAAACATGCACACTAACATCAAGGGACCTTAGCAAGATCCAAGCATGTGAAATGTAGTTTCTTAAAACGGCCCTCCAGAAAACTATACTTGACCACATAAAAAATGACGAGATTAGATCAAATCTAGAGCTAAAGGAATCCATGGAAGAGAGATTTAGGTCTTCAAGACTAAAGTGAAATGAATGAAGTCTTCACGGGTGTACCGCCGGATAGTATGACACTATCCGGAGGTACACCCGTGAAGACTTCATTTCAAGCATACGCCGGGAAAGTCTCCGTTCTTACAAGACTACAGTGGTTTGGGCATGTCAAGACAATGAGTAATACAAGACTTCCAAAAAATTATTTGGAAAAAAGGATAGTGGGCAAAAGACCAGTGGAAAGACCAAGAAGAAAATGGACAGACAAACTGAAGGAGGAATAGAGAGAAGAGGCTGGAAAGAGGACGGAGAGAGAAACTTTTCTGGATAGGAGAAAGTGGAAAACGATAGTATACAACAACCAAGGCTCGTAAACCACAGCCGGGACACTGGAGATGGTTCCCAACGATAATGATGATGACTCCAGGAGAATGCCGAGATGCTTCCCTTAAAAGACTATGGCCAAATTCCTTCCAGTTCCTCGCGCACCTCTAATTACTTTGACATCGACGAGGCGTAAAGCCATAAGTAAAAAGAAAAGAGGAAATGCAAGCAATGTATTGCATTTTCTTATTATATAGCGTCTGTGAATTTTTTTGAGTCGTCAGCGAGAGGACACATTCGATTATATGCTTATTGAAAACTTTCTAAACAATAAACATGTGGAGAGATAGCTGGTGTTTGTTAGAAAATATAAAAGGTTTTAATCGTGTGTATTTAAAGTTGGAGAGTGTAATCACCCTCAGATTTTAATAAATTTTTGTTATCTTTTACTGTTTGCGGAAAAACATATTCAGGGGGGAAATAGCACCCCACTGTGAGAGATGTGAAGTGAAACTCTTATTCTTTCCCATAAGGAAAAAAAGAAACCAAACGAATTCACGTTACGTAATCAGTAGAGCGGTGACTAACGTGCAAATTTGCTGTCAGAGGAGCATCCAAGCTTACAACGATACGTTGCTGCAGAATTTCTTAAAAAAAGCAAACACAAAACTATTCTATTATAGTAAACTAACATTACATAGAGAAAATTTTGATACACATGACCATTTGAAAATGGTGTAATGGTTTCAAAGATGGCGGATAAAGTGTCTAGAACGAATAGCTAACGCGATGACAGGAAACAATGTCAGCGGAAGGATTTTTCCTTTAATCTACTGGCAAGATGGAGAGATTTTATTCAAATATATCAACAGATAAATTATAGTTTTAAGTTAACTTTTGAATAAATAATAATAAAAATCTCTTGTGGTTTTCATCTTCTGCGCAATCCGCCTCAATTGTAGCCACTTATCCTATCCCAGTGGGGAGATCGCCGGTTAGAACCCACGTCGGGGCATCCAGATTTGAGTTTTCCATGGTTTCCCCAAACCACTCCAGGCGAATGCCGGAATGCTTCCTTCAAAAGGCCATGGCCGAATTCCTTCCCGTTCCTTTTCCTCGGTCCCATCCCGCCTCTAATGACCTCAACATCTACGAGGCGTAAAGCCATAAGTAAAAAAAATAAAAAAATTAAGAAACCTATCCCAGTAATTTTACAAAGTGCAGCTGACTACTATTTCACGTAGAATACAAATCACGGAAGCGTTCTGGTATACTTCTCTAACACAACTCAAGCTTTGCAGAGGTGAAAGACGAGGTTAATGTCTGAAAATTTCAGCGAAGGCTGGGTATCGAAAGGCCCCTCAACCAATGAGGTACCAGACCGCTCTTTGGATAAATAATACTTACTTACTTACTTACTTCCTCTCATGGATAGGCCAAAAGCCTGTTTCGACCTCATTCTTCCGACCATCTCTTCCTAGGTCTTCCAATGTCCCTTCTGCCTGTGGGATGGTACTCCAGGGCAAGCTTAGGAAATCTGTCTTTTCTCATCCGTAGGACGTGGTTCTTCCAGTTATCCCTTTTTTTGGGTAATTCTATCATTTAGCGGGGAGATATTCAGTTGTTCCCTTATTTCCTCGTTCCTCCTCCTATCATTTAGGGAATACCCTTTTACTGACCTTAAAAATTTCATTTCCGATGATTGAATTTTGCTTTTGTTGGATAAATAATATATATGGATAAATAATATATAAATTAAATATATAAATTAAATTTGAGTTTCGTTTACTGGAGAAGATGTATTCATCACAACACAATTTTTTTTGATTTCATCCTTAATTATGTGAGAAAGATCCCACAACCACCGTTTGAACGTGGCAGTAGTCATCGTAAATGTGTAGTTATTACTATTTTGGAAACTTCAAAAACTTTTAAATTAAAGATGATTTGGGATTTTATGATAGCAGAAGTGTAGGAGATTTTCACTTGCAATTGTTGCAATGCTACCTGTTTTTGTATAAGAAAGTTTCGTCAACACTATTACTGAAATAAGCAAAATTTCAACAGGATTAAGTTCGTAGTTACTGCACCACAGCAACCATGCCTTGCCGTCGATATTAGGTTAGCTGCTTCGAACCACACACACGTCGCCAAGCAGTACCACAAAGCAGGTCGGATATACTCGTAGGTTACTGTCCGAAGATGTTTTCGCTCTCAGTTTTTGTGGAGTGACATAGCTTCACGTTCGGTTTGTCATACAGTTTGCGTAGTGGTTCTACCTAGGGCTGCATCGACACCAAGACACGAATTACCAGTGGGTTGGCGGAGCGATATGCAGCATCGTAGACCTATGCGATCCCACAGGTAAAGAAATTTTAGTTTTCTGGTACTGGACCAATAGCGTAGTAGTTGTGGCGGTGCTTAATTCCAGTCACCCTATTTTGCACCAAGGTCCTGGAGTAAATCCCTGCTCTCTCATCAGCGCTTATGTTGTGAAGGCATACGATACTGTTGATGGTTATGCGGCAATTCGGGGACAATAAATATGGCAGCACCTTTTAGATCTTGTCTTGTTAGAGCAGAGTTGAGGTGTTTGCTCATCGTTTTTTTCATACCGAGCGTGGTGGGTGAACGGTTCGGGAGGACGCGGGTTCGAATCCCTGTCCGGGCATCCAGATTTGGGTTTTCCATCATTTCCCCAAATCACTCCAGGCGAATGCCGGAATGCTTCCTTCAAAAAGGCCATGGCAGAATTCCTTCCCGTTCCTTGTCCCCAGTCCCATCCCGCCTCTAATGACCTTAGCCGTCGACGAGGCGAAAAGCAATAAGTAAACAAAAAAAGTTTGTTTCATCCTAATGCACTACACGACTGAGATAGTACAGTAAAAAAAAGTTATCGCAGTCGTCTACAATATGAATTAACACAAAATTCACAGAGGAAAGAATATAATTACCCCACTTAGATAAAGTTTGAATCATACCTGCATAAAGGCGAAGACTATGGTGCATAAATTTCTTGATTCTGAACCGGATTATGTTATTCAGAAACCAAGCGAAAAGGTGGAAGAGTATGGCGGATAAATTTCTTAATTCTGATCCGGATTATTATATTCAGAAATCAAACGACGCACAGGAAAATGATAAAAAAATTATTAGCTGAAGTAACAAGAAGTTCTGTATTTCGATGTTTTTGAATCAATTATTTTATTGAAAACTATAAATGCGTGGAAGGAGTAGTTTATGCATGATATTATCAGCGAATAGAGTGGAAAGGATTACTTTTCTTCGTAACAGCAGATTATTGTACGCCAGTCTTAAGGAACTGGATTTCTGCTCTCCTCTACTGTTGTTTTCCTGCTGTTCCGTTACTGTGTCACAGCATGCATAAAAACAATACTTTGCCTACATTCGCATAATTGACCACTGCTGTCGAGTCAGTGATACTGCTTCGAGTTGGTTAATTTACATAAAACGCCTGACACGTGTATGCCATCTACACAGCTACAACGTCAGCGCTTCCCGAGACCTGTATGAATCACTGCAACCAGAATGCTGACTTCGTTCAAAGACTGAACTTTGCATTTGGAACCCTCAGTCATCTTCATCAAGACTTATTAATCATCCAGTAACCGATATCATAAAAGAGCTGCAATGGTATTCATTGGAAGACAGGAGGAGGGTATATTGCTGATCAGG
The DNA here is from genome assembly GCA_031002005.1 of Vandiemenella viatica. NCBI lineage: Eukaryota > Metazoa > Arthropoda > Insecta > Orthoptera > Morabidae > Vandiemenella > Vandiemenella viatica. The sequence continues at coordinate 62,707,651 of JARYHS010012519.1, read as the reverse complement.
CGTGGATAGGATATTGGTGTAAGAATTAAAAGTAATGCATGGTAGGGAAGAGATGACCATGATCACAAGCTGGCTCTTGATTTCGGGCACAAGGGCATGGGGAGATTTTCTTTCGTAGGTAAGGGTATCAGGGATTGGAATAAGTTACCAAGAGAACTGATGAATAATTTACCATAAACGGTGAAACAATTTATAGTTGAAATTTGTAAAGGGCAAAAATAGGTGGGAACAGGAAAGGGGGAAAATGGGTGTGTACAGTAGTTTTCTGGTACTGGACCAGTAGCGTAGTAGTGGTGGCGGTGCATAATTCCAGCGTGCGCTCCATCACAATTAAATTAAGTTAATCAGTTGGTATTCACTAAAGAGGCGTGATATTAATTCACCCCATCAGCAATGTCTCACTGAGTCATACAGTGTAATCACTACTAAGTAATAATAACAACAAACCCTTCATCACTTCATTGTATAAAGTGTTGAGTATATTAAATAACATTTTTTCTATATTTCTTCTATCATGAAATTAAAAACTTAGGTTACCACACAAACTGATGTTACTAGATATTTCTTATAGTTGTAACTATTTCCATCGTAATTAGTCTTTGCTGTAATAGTCAGTTTCTGAATGCGTCTTACATGATCATGCAGGAATTTGTCAGTTTAAAGTGTGTAACTTGAATGTGATCATCGGATTCCTTCGAACACGAGAGGTCGAATTATGTTGATAGTAGGGTGTACGTTCAACTTCTCCCTCTCATACTCGTATATTTCGTAATCAAAATGAATAGTATCATATCTGGAACGAGACTTTTTGCAAATAGTATAAATTGAGGATTTTGGTGAGCTGCCAAACATGTTTTCTGTCTCTCTCTCTCTCTCTCGGCTGTAACATAAAGTTGAAAATGAATCGTTTCTTAAAATTTAAGCTGTTTTTTGTTTATTTTAGTCACCGGGTCGTATTTTTAAAGTACTTTAGACCATTATTTGGCTAAATCAACTGCAGCTTTGTGCGCAAGCCATATATTATCTTCATTACACATTATTGGATATTTCTGGCAAAACAAAAGGTGAACCATATTTTGTATCACGCGGCACGCATTTGTTGCCTTTTAGATCTCCGTGATAAAGATTACTGTTCAGCGGGGTTATCCAAATTCGTGAGCGTTTCAGTGTTCTCCTATTTTTTTCTATTTAAAGAGAATTCAGGAGCAAGAACTTGCGAGGTTGAGTGTCAGCATTTCTCAGTAAATGCTTTCTTGTACTGAGTTTGCTTGAATGTTGTTCCGCATCAAAGAGAACATTTGTTCGTCGGATGTCTGCTTCACTTTGCAACATATTCAACAGCTGTTCTTCGTGCTTATCCCAATGGAATTATACAATTTGCGTATTGAGATAACGTTCATACGTTCCAGCTACCATGCAAGTTTTTTTTAGTGCTTCATTAATTTATATAGCGTGCGTTGATCGTTTGAAAAACACAAAGCTAGAGGCATTTTTCTTGGAATGTTATAGTTTGCTCTCCACTTGATTGTAATTATGATTTTAGGATATTATTCCACGTTGCATTGCTGTCTTGTCTTACTACAGTGATGTTCATAACTGACATCGCTATCAAGTAAAACTCCTAGATGTGTTCTGGTGCCTTTGTCTTCGAGTAATCCCCCCTCCAAAATCGCTGGTTTTGGTTATGGTAAGATGACGTGAGAAAGGGTATTTTTTTCTGTATTGGCTTTGTTTGCTAAAATTTATCAAGTTACGTCCCGATCAGAGTAGATAAAATGTATTGTGTCATTAAAAACTGGCTGATGATTGGTATAGATGTTTAACACAGATAATATTCATTCCTGGGGCTACTCCAATCGTCTCGTTTTCCCATGTGCCTTTTTGCTCTTTGTATTGATTTGGCTAATTTACCTTTATGTAACTTTGATTCATTATTTGTTAATATGCTGAAGCGATTTTCAAGTACTCGAACCGAGCGTGGTGGATGAGCGGTAACGCTTTGGGAGGACGCGGGTTCGAATCCCTGTCCGGGCAGCCAGATTTAGGTTTTCCATGGTTTCTCCAAATCACTCCTGGTGAATACAGGGATGGTTCTTTCAAAAGGCCATGCCCTAATTCCTTCCCGTTCCTTGCCCCAGTCCCTTCTGGTCTCTAGTGGCGTCGACAGGGTGTAAGCAAACAAAGAAAGAAAAAAAAAACTTATTCACATTGTAAGAACGCACAAAAACAATCGATCAGTAGCAAAACTGTGTGTACGAATATTGTTATAGTCAACATGTAGTTTCAAAATCTGCCAGCAGTGTACAGGTAAAAAATTAACGTTTCAGACGTAAAATCGAAGTCCGTCTGTGGCGATCACACAACTGACTAAGAGTACAAAACAAATTAGCGAAATACTTATACAGACAGTTTTTGCACAGATACTGGGGGCAACTTCACCAAGGTATAAACTTTTACTGCGCCTGATTATTGTCGTTTTTATTTACGGCTTCAAAATGTAAAACCTGAACAGATATTTATAAGAGATATAGGAGTGGGAAGGGAACGATCATAAACTACGTGGCTAGGTCTAGAGGAGGCAGGGGTTGGCTGGAAAGCTACGCGGGGCTACGTGGAGGGGGTCACGTAGCTTTACATTTATATTATTTGTCACAGTTAAAATGAGGTACAGAACACACAACAGCATGTGGATATTTATTTCTGCCAAATGTAATTTACGATAGTCTGACAAGAGAAATAGTACAAAATTTTTTCTGTAATCAACATGCGAAAAAAGCTACGTGCTACGTGTGGGGGGGGGGGGGGGGAGAGGTGGCAAAAGCTACGTCGGGCTACGTGGGGGGAGGAGGGTTCGCAGGAGGCCAAAATGGAGCTACGTGCTTTATGGACGCTCCCTAAGTCGCAGGTTACAACATGCCATGAGCAATTGATCTAAGATGAAAAAAACAATGAGAAATTTTTTTATGAAAGGGACTGGAACAGGTGCGTTGTCAAGACAGGTGTCATGAACAATGTTATACTGAAAAATCAAAGCTTTCACAGATCTATGGAAACCCCAAATATATGAAAGTAGCTAAGACCAACAAAACTTGTTACATGATATTTAGGCTTCTGTATGTGTTAATAATGCTGCGGGGCAAAAGCTGGTATATAACTAGACTGTATCGATACATGCGTGAAATGTTGCTGCGAATTTTGCAGACAAGTATAAAGTTACAACTTCAACAGCATAGAATAGTTGTAAACATAAATGTAACAAGTATTTGTGGTTAATGAGTGCTGAAATCAGAAAAAAAATAAAATCAAAGAAACAAATTATAGCAATACAAAATCAGGAATTCCGATAACTTTATTGCATCTGAAAATAGAAAAATAATATGAAATTTTATGAAAATCGGGCGATTGCTATTCAACTTCCAATGCCCACGATAGATAACTTTTCCTATTACAAACTGAAATGATATTTGTGTTATACATTAGTACCGTATCTTATCTAAAACGGTTGCGATTTTTCAAGCTGAAAAAAAAAGAACTTTTTCAGGGAATTGGTATAAAAGTTTAAGAGTAAATGCTTAATTATGGAGAGAAACCACCAAGAAACAGTATGAAATTTTACTGTTGTTTACCTTGTTAATACGTCCATATAACTTTGTCAGGATTAGATATCACGCCTCAGTAGTCAAATTGAATTCAATAAAAGTTAAAACTTTAAAATATCGAAATCAAGATTTTGTACTCATGACTCAAGGAGGCCACAACGTTGTATGACTGAACTGGCTGATGATAAACATGAGTATGATACTTTGTTGCATTGCTGAGGATTGAAAAATCTAGATTAAGTGGGTTTTAGGTAGACTTGATCGTGCTGTATATGTTCAGACAGCAATTATTGACAGGATAAAATGTAAATGTCTGTATCAGAATCATAACAAGTGCTAACTGTGCTGAATCACATATCACTCACTGGATAATGTAAATGACGCATCAGAGATAAAACCGTTTCTCTTTGCTATTTCTACTCTGTCTCAGAGTTCACCGACAACCTTCTGAATCACGCAGTTTATCTCTTGAGTGCAGTCTATGGTCACGCACAAGTTGAGAAGTAATGTCTTTGTCGTACTTCCATTGTGAAAATGTGTCTTACACATCTTTTGATTAAGTTGTAAGGTTAATAAATGCACAAGAATTTCCAGTGTGAGGCATGTTACGACATTCGTGAGCCCATCGTCGATGATCCCTTAAAAGTTCATAGTAAATATCCGAATACCAGTGCCGACGCTAACTCCTTGTGTCACAGAGATGTTGTGTCCTTGTCGGTTACGACACAGCGTCCTCGTGCTACCACTTTCACTGCAGGACATCCACACCAATCAACGTCTTCCGAGCCTCCTTTATCCCTTTTATAGGCACACAGTAAGACTTTTTTTATGGAGGTTCTGTTCCCTTTATTAGACGCTGTATAAAAGTCATGGTCAGGAGGTTACCGAATGCACTCAAGGGCGATTTCTAAACTGGTTGTGACATCTGGATTACTGGCTACCGCTGTTAAGAATCTTCAGTATAATATAATCAAAGGTTTCTCGGTGAAAGTATCATACGGGGCGACCAATGCTGCACTACAGAAATGTTGGCCTTATATTCTAACCCAGCCATCTAGCCAACAGTGTCTTAATTCATTCCGTTGGTAATTAGCTCTCCGTTCCAAATATTTGTCTCTGATGACCTCTATGACGACGAGGGGTGAATACATACATTGCGGTGTAGAAAATTTCAGCTGAAGTATACGAGAACAGTAGAACTGTTATATTCCCCGGAGCTTGAAAATATGTATCACAAAATTTGTTGTGCTATTTAATTAAGCATAAGGTAGATTCATATGATTCTACATTCTACAGAATCATTGCGATTATTTAGGATACGAATAAAATTATATTTCCAGTGCATCATCATCTTTTAGATTGACTGACGTGTGGAATTAGTAGATATTTCTTTCAGAGCATTGGTGCGAAATAATTTAGTTCTAATAGTACCGTAATCTGCAGTATTATAGAAATTTCCTCAGAGTTTGATCTTGCTCCGTCTTACCATTTTCGTCATTCTAACCTATTAAATATTACACCGAATCAGAATGACTTATGTAAGTGCATGAGTTTTAAAGCTAATTGTTAATTTGTTACCTGTACCCAAAACATTGTGTTTAAACCCAAAATCTTTATATATATATATATATTCTAAATAAACGATCTATAACACCGAGAGAAACCATTTTGTTTCATAAAGTAAAGTGAATACACACTGTAAAGCGTAAACTTGGCTCAGAAGAAGATCTCATAACTTCTTGTCAGTACACGAGCACGATACTTTAACTATTTTTACAATAATTGTTTTTCTGGGATCCAATTTTTCCGACTTCCGTAGCTTCCGGAACCACTCCTAGCGAATTCCAGACTGGTTACTTGGAAAGGCCATCGCAGAATTTCTTCCACTTTCTTGTCCCCCCTCCTCTACTGCTCTAATGACCAAGAGGTTGACGAAGAGTAACAAAACAGGCGTTTACCTCGTAAGTGGAATAAGTTACAGACTCGGAATTATACATGTTATGTATTTTTTTGACAAAAAATCGAATATCATGTTAAAGAAATTACTAAAGAGAAATTATTAAATAGAAATTTGGTAGACAAATACGTGATACGATTCGTTTGAAATCGAGATTCGCAAGACAGAAGAAGAAGAAGAAGAAGGAAAAAAAAAAGCACCGTTGTGAGAGGTATCGATGTTTAGAGCAGTGGTTTCCAAAAGGTGGTTCGCGGAACCCTGGGGTTCCGTGGAAGGGTCATAAGGGTTCCGTGTTCCGTCCAAGAATTAAATAAAATGTTAATTGAAAAGAGTCATAACCGCGCCGTGAGAAGGCTATCGTAATTCTGCTTCCGTTTGTAACGACTTACCGAAGCGAGATTGGTTTTTCAGCTTACACTTATAAAAATGGGGATCCGTCAAAAAATGTATGATCAATTAGGGTTCGGTGGCCAAAAAAATTGGGAAACGCTGGTTTAGAGTAGTAAAACTTTTTTCTTCCGGAAAGTAACGATCACTGTCAAAAGGGTCAATTTTAGATTATCTTTGTTACTTGAGGAACTTGAAGTTAATCCTCAAGATCGACTATAACTTTACTTAAAAGAAAATAAAAACTTATATACAATAAATATATTTTCGGAGTTGCAAGCAAAATGTTTATGGTAAAAGTATGTGGATTTTTAATAAACCAACGGGGGTAGGGAGTTTAGGGAATCTACTAATAATCACGTGTACAGATATTATATCATCTAGGGTAGTTGACTAAAGTGATCGGTTTATGTTATATTACTTGTGTACATGCTTTCACGGAATTTGTACACAGCAGACATATTTACGCGATTGCTGCTTAATCTTCTAATCCAGTGGTTCCCAATTAGTGGTAAGCGTACCCCCAGGGGTACGTGAGGTTTCTTCAGGGGGTACGCGCGGTAGTCTCTTGGCTAAGGTGATCACTAAAATTATTGAAAAAAATCCACTTTTTTCAGCCAAAAGAAACATTACTATCACCCAAATATATTTTAAGATAAACTGTGTTTGTGTGAATTATATTATTGTAATCCTGTGGTTGTGAGAAGCACTCTACTGGGATGAACGAATTAATTTATTAATCATTTCTGCTGTAAGGGTTACGCGCGGTTGAGCTCCTTCTTGCAGTGGTACTCGGGAAAAAATAATTGGGAACCACTGTTCTAATCTAATAGATAGATGTTGTCACTTGGAGATTAAGCGAAACCAAGAGGAAGAAATAATGACGGGTGGTTCTGAGGTTAATCTGAAGAACTTTAAGAAAATCATACGTCATCAGTATGAAGTAGATATGATGAAGATAGGCTCACGGACTGACACTTCATAAGGAAGATTGAAGGAAACCGGGTCGGTGTCATGATTGCTAAAAGAGAGTGAATAAGAAATACTAAATGAAACTGGGCGCTCAGGACGTAAGGAAATGGGAAATATTTACCCGATCTTTGTTAGATGGAGTACTATGCATACCAGGATACATCATACCAGCAATAACTTCTTTAGGAAGCCCTCGTACTGGAATTGAGGAAACATGACTATCTCGTGACTGAAATCCTGAAATAAAAACTGCTATGCCTGTGGCATGACTAATCACTCCTGAGATACTTGAAAGGGCGGAACATTGAATTTCAAGTGGACTTTAATAAGTGTCCCAGTTTTTTATCGGTCTCTAGGCCACATTTGGGACTACTATTTATATTAAAAGCGAAATGGTATATCACTTCTGAAGTTTCAAGGCATTATTACGTTAAGGAATACTAGTATTTTGGAGACGTTTTGCTTTGAGCTTGATGCTTGTTGTAACACATTTTCTGTTTAGAATCCCAGTTGCCCTGTGTCGACGTGATCGAGAATGCTGCTATCATTTCTTCTAAAAACTATTTTTGAAACTTGTCATATGCTAGTGGGATAGCGACATTGCAACCTTATTTCATGTAAGTTATAACTAAAAAAAAAATTGATGGTCCGAAAATTCGACATATATACCCCCCAGTTTTCTCCCTTTTCAATTATTTACTCTTCTCTAAACTGAATTTATTATTGGGTGAGGTTGTTGAAGATATTAAGATCTTTGGTACGACGTGCAACTATTTTCGTTGAGGCAGATGGGATGTATTTTTGGACTTTGTAAGTATGTATAAAGTTTTACTCGCAACATTTATCAATGAGTTCATATAGTAGCTTATAATTAAAAAAAAAAAAAAAGACGCATTGGTTTTTTGTCCATGAACGTGATGTATGTGTTGTACTAGCTATTAAGATAATCCAAAACTCAAAAACACGACATCGGAATTCATTGGTGACTGGAGTTATTGGTCAGAACAGTGCTATAAGCAGAAATTGAGTTCTATGAAAAAGGGGGGGGGGGAGAGTCATGAAATCATAAAGTAAACGTGTAGTGTAATAGCCATTAGGCTATGTGCTCCATTGCGATTAAAATTAAAAAAATAAAATTAATCGACGATGTTACTGTCGGATATAGACCATAGTTTTACGCCATCTATGACCTTCCATCTTGCTGTCAGATTTGTTCCGGGTTTGATTGTTGGACACTAATTTTTGAAGCTGATAATGAAAAATATAGTTAGCACATGTGATGTGAGCACCTTAATATTTTCATGGTCATTTGCAGGAGCGGATCCAGGATTTTGGTTTGGGAGGGGCTTGAGTGGACTTTGTTTTGGGGGGGGGGGAGGGGCTTGGCTTGAGTGGATTTTGGTTGGGGGTGGGAGGGGGGGCTTGCCTTCAGTGGATTTTGGGGCCTTTAGTCGGGCAAAGAGTAGTATTCAAAGTCTCCTCGGGCCTCGAATCCGTATAGCTAAAAACAAAGGACCCAAAATTACAATGTCGGGGTGGACCTAGATACTTTTTTTGGGGGGTGGGGGCTTGGGCTCCCTAGTACCCCCCTGGTCAGTTGGTTGTCATATTTCCGACCATTTGCTACGAAAAGATTGGGTCATTTAGTTTAAAACCGCACGCAGCTACAATCATTAACGCTGTTTCGACACAAAAAGTTGGAATGCGAAACGAGCAAATGCTGCCAACATATACCAACGAAATTTGTCACCTTTCCAAATTAAATTTTGCAGCCAATTTTTCAACAAGACGCTCATATAATGTGTACATATGCAATAACGAAATTGAAGATTCTCCATCTAATTGTGATGGCAGGCAATTACGACTGCTGTCTTACACATTTCCGGCCAAACAAACAAAAAACAGCCGCACCAAGTTTGTGTCTTTGTTACTTATACCATCACATCTACAGAAACAGCTGTGTCATCCTCTCTGTGAGTTATATAACAGCATCTGATCAACAGTTCTGTTCGTGACATGAAAGCATTAATCATTTACTTACTTTTTTCCTCACAATCGTCGTAACATGGTCGAGTACGTGTTTTACATAACTGTATTGTTAATTAACGTCTTATGGCAGGCTGACAAACGGTTCTTATATATTAAGCTATAACTGATACACAACATGGCATTTGATTGATGTAACAGTTGTTTGACTATTATTTATGACAGTTATTACACTACCGGAGGGAAACTAACACATTTATCTTGCTTCATCTACATCCATACTCTGCAGTTCACAAACATTGTGGCTGGCAGAGGGTGCTGAGCACCAATCTTAAATCTGCGCATTCCAATCCCGAACAGCACGAGGAAAGAAAGAATACATAAAAGCATCAATACGGCATCTTATTTCTCGAATCTTATCCCTCCGGTCATTGCGACCCAAATAGGTTGGTGAAAGGAGTATCTCTCTGCATTCGTAGGTCATAGACTTTCGTATATTCTCCAATAAATTTAAACTAAATGACGTCGTCTGTCTTCCAAACTATCCGAGCCCCAATCTATATATCAATTCTGTGAAGCTTTAATAAGGGCTGTAGCAACCAGTCACGAATCGAGCGACCCTCCTCTGCACCCTCTCCACTGAGTCGATCAGGGCCCTTGCGATACGGATCCCAAACTCCACAACAGTAATCCAGATGCGGACACACTAGTGTTTTATACGCTATTCCCTTTGTATGAGCATTACAATTCCTCAGAATACGACCTATGTATCGTAATTTAGAATTAGCTTTGCCTACGACGAGAAATTATGTGCACAGTTCGCATTGAGTCGCCGAACCGGTAACTTCCTCGTAGGCTCAGAGCAGTGAACAAATTTCCTCATTTCTGCAAGTGTGTGTGTTAGTTTAACTTTGTTTGTGGTTTTACTTAACTTTGCCTGTGGCAGACAAGAAAACTTTGTCTTCGCCGTAGGTAAAGTCTACAGCAATGGAAGGGCAGTTTTACGATACAGGACAATCAATAGCAACAGCTCTACAAACGTGCTACGACAGTGAGTCATCTTCAACACCGATCAACAACTTCAGTCAGCAATGTGAGACGTTCAACATATCAGACCAGCCCCCACTACTCCAGTACCAAGACCACTTTCCACCACTACCATCAGCTACATTAACGGAAGATCTACAAACAAATCAGCGCCAGCAAACTGCAAAGAATCGCCCTCGCTCTCCACCAACAACAGAAACATCTGCAAACTTTGACTCCTCCCTGAAGAAGAAGATGAGACAAGAGGGACGCAGTGAGCAAGAAGAAACAGAAACCATCAGAATGGAGTTGGCAGCAGACAACGAGCAGCCAAAACCAGCAACGGGTACTAGCAGGTGAGCAGCTTGCGCTTCCCAGTGTGCAGTCAACAGCGAACGATCATGTAAACTCCACGCGAGCAGGAACAATAACAGTGTTAACAACAGATTTAGTGCATCGGACAATGGTCCATTCATTGTGATAATAGAAAGCATAGACGGGAACGTGGGGTAAATGGCATCCCATGGCGTTGGGGAAATTTTTGTTTCAGAATCATAGCCACCTAAAAGATAAAATAGTTAACATTGTACAAGCGGGGCGTAACAGAGTCAGAATTGAATGTAAAACGGGGCAGTCAGCAAACCAACTGGTTGCGCTAGAATCCTTTAAAGAATCAGCTTGGAGGCATATATCCCAACCTCTATGACAACAAGACAGGGCGTAATTAGAAACGTAGACACTAGTTTAAGCATTAAGGAAATTTCTGAATCCATTGAAAGTCAGTATAAAGTGATTAACGTCAAACGCTTCTCTAAAAGATACCTAAACAACGGGAAGACAACCCTCAGAGATCTGCCAGTTTGCTTACTTTCCTTCAAATCCCAGGTTCTTCCTGAATATGTTTACCTCTACGGAATGCGATGCAAAGTCGAGCCTTACATCCCACCACTAATTCAGTGTTTCCAATGTTTACGCTATAATCACGTCAAAGCGCAATGCCGTAGCCAACAAAGATGTAGCAAGTGCGCAGGCCTCATGACTACAAACTTTGCCCCTCTCAGGGCAACCCATGCTGCATATTTTGCAACGGAAATCACCTTGCCACTGATAAAATTGCCCAGAATATCAGAGACGACGAGCGGAAAAAATTAATAGAATATATGCCTCCCACCCCAACCAATACGGTGAAATGGCTCACAGCTACGCAAAAATCACAGCCGAGCCTCCAAAGCATAGACATTCCAAACAGTGCAAGTAGATTCTAATCAACCCGAACCATCCAGTACCTTACAGCACAATAATAACAATAATTCTCCCAATCGATATGTCTGGACCAAAGGCCCTAAATCCTTTAAAAATACAAGATTCACAAAGAAAACGCAGATCTGAATACAAGGAAATTCCTGTACACATATAACGGCCCCACCGCTCCAATCATCACAGGCCATCAATTACACTCGGCCCAAACGGACCAGACGGAAACTGCGCCTTACGCTTCCCCTCCGTGCGAAGCGATTCAAACCACAAACCTCATACAGCCTCCAACGAATCAGCAGCACAATGTTCCTTATGCTCATACTGAGATATTACATCCACAAAATGAAAGCCTAATAGAAAAAATATTCAATCTTATTATGTTT
>JARYHS010012519.1:62564373-62695084 GCA_031002005.1 Vandiemenella viatica | reverse complement strand
TACATTGAGCTCTTTCTCGCACCAGATGGTGAGGACACGAAAAATAATAAACAATAAAAAAAAAAGAAATATGTATTTCTATTTCCATTGAGCTCTTTCTCGCACCAGATGGTTGAGGACACGAAAAATAATAACAATAAAAAAAAGAAATACTGTATTCTATTTCCATAGAGCTCTTTCTCGCACCAGATGGTGAGGACACGAAAAAATAATAACAATAAAAAAAAAAGAAATACTGTATTTCTATTTCCATGAGCTCTTCTCGCACCAGATGGTTGAGGACACGAAAAATAATAACAATAAAAAAAAAAATAACTGTATTCTATTTCCATAGAGCTCTTTCTCGCAGCAGATGGTTGAGGACACGAAAAATAAAACAATAAAAAAAAAGAATACTGTATTTCTATTTCATGAGCTCTTTCTCGCACCAGATGGTTGAGGAACGAAAAATAATAACAATAAAAAAAAAGAAATACTGTATTTCTATTTCCTTGAGCTCTTTCTCGCACCAGATGGTTGAGGACACGAAAAAAATAACACAAAAAAAAAAAAGAAATACGTATTTCTATTTCCATTGAGCTCTTCTCGCACCAGATGGTTGAGGGACACGAAAAATAATAACAATAAAAAAAGAATACTATATTCTCTTTCCATTGAGCTCTTTCTCGCAGCAGATGGTGAGGACACGAAAAATAATAACAATAAAAAAAGAAATACTGTATTTCTATTTCCATTGAGCTCTTTCTCGCACCAGATGGTTGAGGACACGAAAAATAATAACAATAAAAAAAAAGAAATACTGATTTCTATTTCCATTGAGCTCTTTCTCGCACCAGATGGTTGAGGACACGAAAAAATAATAACAATAAAAAAAAAAGAAATACTGTATTTCTCTTTCCATTGAGCTCTTTCTCGCACCAGATGGTTGAGGACACGAAAAATAATAACAATAAAAAAAAAGAATACTGTATTTCTATTTCCATTGAGCTCTTTCTCGCACCAGATGGTTGAGGACACGAAAAATAATAACAATAAAAAAAAGAAATACTGTATTCTCTTTCCATTGAGCTCTTTCTCGCAGCAGATGGTTGAGGACACGAAAAATAATAACAAATAAAAAAAAGAAATACTGTATTTCTCTTTCCATTGAGCTCTTTCTCGCACCAGATGGTTGAGGACACGAAAAATAATAACAATAAAAAAAAAGAAATACTGTATTTCTCTTTCCATTGAGCTCTTTCTCGCACCAGATGGTTGAGGACACGAAAAATAATAACAATAAAAAAAAGAAATACTGTATTCTATTTCATTGAGCTCTTTCTCGCACCAGATGGTGAGGACACGAAAAATAATAACAATAAAAAAAAAAGAAATACTGTATTCTCTTTCCATTGAGCTCTTTCTCGCACCAGATGGTGAGGACACGAAAAATAATAACAATAAAAAAAAGAAATACTATATTTCTCTTTCCATTGAGCTCTTTCTCGCAGCAGATGGTTGAGGACACGAAAAATAATAACAATAAAAAAAAGAAATACTGTATTTCTATTTCATTGAGCTCTTTCTCGCACCAGATGGTTGAGGACACGAAAAATAATAACAATAAAAAAAAGAAATACTGTATTTCTCTTTCCATGAGCTCTTTCTCGCACCAGATGGTTGAGGACACGAAAAATAATAACAATAAAAAAAAAGAAATACTGTATTTCTATTTCCATTGAGCTCTTTCTCGCACCAGATGGTTGAGGACACGAAAAATAATAACAAAAAAAAAAAGAAATACTGTATTCTCTTTCCATTGAGCTCTTTCTCGCAGCAGATGGTTGAGGACACGAAAAATAATAACAATAAAAAAAAGAAATACTGTATTTCTCTTTCATTGAGCTCTTTCTCGCACCAGATGGTTGAGGACACGAAAAATAATACAAAAAAAAAAAAAATACTGTATTCTCTTTCCATTGAGCTCTTTCTCGCACCAGATGGTTGAGGACACGAAAAATAATAACAAAAAAAAAAAGAAATACTGTATTTCTATTCCATTGAGCTCTTTCTCGCACCAGATGGTGAGGACACGAAAAATATTAACAATAAAAAAAAGAAATACTGTATTTCTATTTCCATTGAGCTTTCTCGCACCAGATGGTTGAGGACACGAAAAATAATAACAATAAAAAAAAGAAATACTATATTTCTCTTTCCATTGAGCTCTTTCTCGCAGCAGATGGTGAGGACACGAAAAATAATAACAATAAAAAAAAAGAAATACTGTATTTCTCTTTCCATTGAGCTCTTTCTCGCACCAGATGGTTGAGGACACGAAAAATAATAAACAATAAAAAAAAAGAAATACTGTATTTCTATTTCCATTGAGCTCTTTCTCGCACCAGATGGTTGAGGACACGAAAAATAATAACAATAAAAAAAAGAAATACTGTATTTCTCTTTCCATTGAGCTCTTTCTCGCAGCAGATGGTTGAGGACACGAAAAATAATAACAATAAAAAAAAAGAAATACTGTATTTCTCTTTCCATTGAGCTCTTTCTCGCACCAGATGGTTGAGGACACGAAAAATAATAACAATAAAAAAAAAGAAATACTGTATTTCTCTTTCCATTGAGCTCTTTCTCGCACCAGATGGTTGAGGACACGAAAAATAATAACAATAAAAAAAAAGAAATACTGTATTTCTATTTCCATTGAGCTCTTTCTCGCACCAGATGGTTGAGGACACGAAAAATATTAACAATAAAAAAAAAGAAATACTGTATTTCTATTTCCATTGAGCTCTTTCTCGCACCAGATGGTTGAGGACACGAAAAATAATAACAATAAAAAAAAGAAATACTATATTTCTCTTTCCATTGAGCTCTTCTCGCAGCAGATGGTTGAGGACACGAAAAATAATAACAATAAAAAAAAGAAATACTGTATTTCTATTTCCATTGAGCTCTTTCTCGCACCAGATGGTTGAGGACACGAAAAATAATAACAATAAAAAAAAAAGAAATACTGTATTTCTATTTCCATTGAGCTCTTTCTCGCACCAGATGGTTGAGGACACGAAAAATATTAACAATAAAAAAAAAAAGAAATACTGTATTTCTATTTCCATTGAGCTCTTTCTCGCACCAGATGGTGAGGACACGAAAAATAATAACAATAAAAAAAGAAATACTATATTTCTCTTCCATTGAGCTCTTTCTCGCAGCAGATGGTTGAGGACACGAAAAATAAAACAATAAAAAAAAAGAAATACTGTATTTCTATTTCCATTGAGCTCTTTCTCGCACCAGATGGTGAGGACACGAAAAATAATAACAATAAAAAAAAAAGAAATACTGTATTTCTATTTCCATTGAGCTCTTTCTCGCACCAGATGGTTGAGGACACGAAAAATAATAACAATAAAAAAAAGAAATACTGTATTTCTATTTCATTGAGCTCTTTCTCGCACCAGATGGTTGAGGACACGAAAAATAATAACAATAAAAAAAAAGAAATACTAGTATTTCTCTTTCCATTGAGCTCTTTCTCGCAGCAGATGGTTGAGGACACGAAAAATAATAACAATAAAAAAAAAGAAATACTGTATTTCTATTTCCATTGAGCTCTTTCTCGCACCAGATGGTTGAGGACACGAAAAATAATAACAATTAAAAAAAAAGAAATACTGTATTTCTATTTCCATTGAGCTCTTTCTCGCACCAGATGGTTGAGGACACGAAAAAATAATAACAATAAAAAAAAGAAATACTGTATTTCTATTTCCATTGAGCTCTTTCTCGCACCAGATGGTTGAGGACACGAAAATAATAACAATAAAAAAAAAGAAATACTGTATTTCTATTTCCATTGAGCTCTTTCTCGCACCAGATGGTTGAGGACACGAAAAATAATAACAATAAAAAAAAAGAAATACTGTATTTCTATTTCCATTGAGCTCTTTCTCGCACCAGATGGTTGAGGACACGAAAAATAATAACAATAAAAAAAAAGAAATACTGTATTTCTATTTCCATTGAGCTCTTTCTCGCACCAGATGGTTGAGGACACGAAAAATAATAACAATAAAAAAAAAGAAATACTGTATTTCTATTTCCATTGAGCTCTTTCTCGCACCAGATGGTTGAGGACACGAAAAATATTAACAATAAAAAAAAGAAATACTATATTTCTCTTTCCATTGAGCTCTTTCTCGCACCAGATGGTTGAGGACACGAAAAATAATAACAATAAAAAAAAGAAATACTATATTTCTCTTTCCATTGAGCTCTTTCTCGCACCAGATGGTTGAGGACACGAAAAATAATAACAATAAAAAAAAAGAAATACTGTATTTCTATTTCCATTGAGCTCTTTCTCGCACCAGATGGTTGAGGACACGAAAATAATAACAATAAAAAAAAGAAATACTGTATTTCTATTTCCATTGAGCTCTTTCTCGCACCAGATGGTTGAGGACACGAAAAATAATAACAATAAAAAAAAAGAAATACTGTATTTCTATTTCCATTGAGCTCTTTCTCGCACCAGATGGTTGAGGACACGAAAAATAATAACAATAAAAAAAAGAAATACTGTATTTCTATTTCCATTGAGCTCTTTCTCGCAACAGATGGTTGAGGACACGAAAAATAATAACAATAAAAAAAAAGAAATACTGTATTCTCATTTCCATTGAGCTCTTTCTCGCACCAGATGGTTGAGGACACGAAAAATAATAACAATAAAAAAAAAGAAATACTATATTTCTCTTTCCATTGAGCTCTTTCTCGCACCAGATGGTTGAGGACACGAAAAATAATAACAATAAAAAAAAGAAATACTATATTTCTCTTTCCATTGAGCTCTTTCTCGCAGCAGATGGTTGAGGACACGAAAAATAATAACAATAAAAAAAAAGAAATACTGTATTTCTATTTCCATTGAGCTCTTTCTCGCACCAGATGGTGAGGACACGAAAAATAATAACAATAAAAAAAAGAAATACTGTATTTCTATTTCCATTGAGCTCTTTCTCGCACCAGATGGTTGAGGACACGAAAAATAATAACAATAAAAAAAAGAAATACTGTATTTCTATTTCCATTGAGCTCTTTCTCGCACCAGATGGTTGAGGACACGAAAAATAATAACAATAAAAAAAAAAGAAATACTGTATTTCTATTTCCATTGAGCTCTTTCTCGCACCAGATGGTTGAGGACACGAAAAATAATAACATAAAAAAAAAGAAATACTGTATTTCTATTTCCATTGAGCTCTTTCTCGCACCAGATGGTTGAGGACACGAAAAATAATAACAATAAAAAAAAAGAAATACTGTATTTCTATTTCCATTGAGCTCTTTCTCGCACCAGATGGTTGAGGACACGAAAAATATTAACAATAAAAAAAAAGAAATACTATATTTCTCTTTCCATTGAGCTCTTTCTCGCACCAGATGGTTGAGGACACGAAAAATAATAACAATAAAAAAAAGAAATACTATATTTCTCTTTCCATTGAGCTCTTTCTCGCAGCAGATGGTTGAGGACACGAAAAATAATAACAATAAAAAAAAAGAAATACTGTATTTCTATTTCCATTGAGCTCTTTCTCGCACCAGATGGTTGAGGACACGAAAAATAATAACAATAAAAAAAAAGAAATACTGTATTTCTATTTTCCATTGAGCTCTTTCTCGCACCAGATGGTTGAGGACACGAAAAATAATAACAATAAAAAAAAAGAAATACTGTATTTCTATTTCCATTGAGCTCTTTCTCGCACCAGATGGTTGAGGACACGAAAAATAATAACAATAAAAAAAAGAAATACTGTATTTCTATTTCCATTGAGCTCTTTCTCGCACCAGATGGTTGAGGACACGAAAAATAATAACAATAAAAAAAAGAAATACTGTATTTCTATTTCCATTGAGCTCTTTTCTCGCACCAGATGGTTGAGGACACGAAAAATAATAACAATAAAAAAAGAAATACTATATTTCTCTTTCCATTGAGCTCTTTCTCTCAGCAGATGGTTGAGGACACGAAAAATAATAACAATAAAAAAAGAAATACTATATTTCTCTTTCCATTGAGCTCTTTCTCGCAGCAGATGGTTGAGGACACGAAAAATAATAACAAAAAAAAAAAGAAATACTATATTTCTCTTTCCATTGAGCTCTTTCTCGCAGCAGATGGTTGAGGACACGAAAAATAATAACAATAAAAAAATAAATACTATATTTCTCTTTCCATTGAGCTCTTTCTCGCAGCAGATGGTTGAGGACACGAAAAATAATAACAATAAAAAAAAGAAATACTATATTTCTCTTTCCATTGAGCTCTTTCTCGCAGCAGATGGTTGAGGACACGAAAAAATAATAACAATAAAAAAAAGAAATACTATATTTCTCTTTCCATTGAGCTCTTTCTCTCAGCAGATGGTTGAGGACACGAAAAATAATAACAATAAAAAAAGAAATACTATATTTCTCTTTCCATTGAGCTCTTTCTCGCAGCAGATGGTTGAGGACACGAAAAATAATAACAATAAAAAAAAGAAATACTATATTTCTCTTTCCATTGAGCTCTTTCTCGCAGCAGATGGTTGAGGACACGAAAAATAATAACAATAAAAAAAAGAAATACTATATTTCTCTTTCCATTGAGCTCTTTCTCGCAGCAGATGGTTGAGGACACGAAAAATAATAACAATAAAAAAAGAAATACTATATTTCTCTTTCCATTGAGCTCTTTCTCGCACCAGATGGTTGAGGACACGAAAAATAATAACAATAAAAAAAGAAATACTATATTTCTCTTTCCATTGAGCTCTTTCTCTCAGCAGATGGTTGAGGACACGAAAAATAATAACAATAAAAAAGAAATACTATATTTCTCTTTCCATTGAGCTCTTTCTCGCAGCAGATGGTTGAGGACAACGAAAAAAATAACAAAAAAAAAAAGAAATACTATATTTCTCTTTCCATTGAGCTCTTTCTCGCAGCAGATGGTTGAGGACACGAAAAATAATAACAATAAAAAAAATAAATACTATATTTCTCTTTCCATTGAGCTCTTTCTCGCAGCAGATGGTTGAGGACACGAAAAATAATAACAATAAAAAAGAAATACTATATTTCTCTTTCCATTGAGCTCTTTCTCGCAGCAGATGGTTGAGGACACGAAATATAATAACAATAAAAAAGAAATACTATACTTCTCTTTCCATTGAGCTCTTTCTCGCAGCAGATGGTTGAGGACACGAAAAATAATAACAATAAGAAAAAAGAAATACTGTATTTCTCTTTCCATTGAGCTCTTTCTCGCAGCAGATGGTTGAGGACACCATACAAGCTACCGTTCATCGACACAATAATCAAGGAGACGTGTAGCGGAGATTTAAAAGCCTTTTGGAATTAGTAGTTATTAGAATGAATGTGTAATAACCTAGGGTTGATTCGTGCTACATCCCGTACTGTCTTAACCTTATTTAAAAAAAAAAAAATTCTATGCAAAATTGAAATATACGAGTGAAACGATGTATGTACACCGAGGGTTCCCAACGTGCTGGGTTGGAATCTTTATTGAGGGCTAGCTGTTGGGTGGACTCACTGGCAGAGCTCGGGCACGTGGTAGCCCTCCTGGAGACGGAACTTGGCGAGAGGCACCGCCATCGTGATCTCCCAGGCTTTGCCCTCCGCGTCGAAGGCCTCTCGCAGTTCCTTGACGAAACAGTGGAAGTGATTCTTGTCTGAGAAGCTGCCACCGCGGTCGGCTGCTCCGGGGTACTCCCAGTCCAGGTCGAAACCGTCGAATTTGTACTTCTTCATGTACTCTGAAACAGTAGTGAGTGATTCAGTTACTTTGGCAACATCTCAGCTTATTAGGATGAATGGTTAAGCAATGTTAACAATAGTGCGACAGCAAGATATGTACAACACACTGATCAATTTTTACACTCACAGGAAATGTTTATGAGACTTATTTTTACTGAACTAATACTCAACAATAAAAACGTTATTTTTCTGAGTATTCCATCTTAAACTCATCAACAGTATTCCATGATTATTATCAGTGGCCATAATTTCTTCGAAATTTCAGTGGTCCTCTGTATTCGAACGAATGAAATTTAGATTTCAATGCAGAGAATCATTAAAAATTTTAATTTTTTGTCGGTCTCTTACTGAATAGTCTGTACATATATAATATCTTAATATCACAGGAACCTTCACAGTTTTTATTTCCGTTATTGTTATATATTTCATTTCGTTCGTAACAGTTGATAGAAGCCCAGAGCTGCCTTTCCCTGCTTTTATTTTAAGAGACCGGATGCTCTGCGGAACTTGTCGAATTTTATGAACCACGACACTCGTGTGAGATTACAACAGCTCCTCACGGCTGCACACTTACACGTGGGATCTGAAGCTGTGGTTGAAAGTCATGAGAACCAACCGTCAGCAACCATGCTGCTACACAAGGCTCTTCCCCTTCCCCTTGTACCTCGTAGACGTCATCAGCGGCCAACCAGAGCACTTGTTCTTACAAAAATCGCAACCAGCGAATCAAAGGCCAGACTTATCCCCTCCACTAAATACAAGGTTAATACCAAAAGTAGTAGGACCGACTTTCTTAAAATATTTTTATTGAAGATATGTTTACAATTCCTTAATCCTATTCGAAATGGCACCCTTGGGCAGTTATACACTTAGAATTACACTGCTGTCATTGGCCGTACGCCTTCTGGAAGTCAAATTCGAGGACGCTGTTGAGAGCCCTCGTCGATGCTGCTTGAACGTCCTGAATCGAATCAAACCGCTGTCCGTTCAGCTGCCTTTTCATCCATGGGAATAAAAAATAGTCAGTTGGAGCCAGATTGGGACTGTAAGCGGGGTGCAGCCACGTGGCAACGCCGAATCGGGCCAACAGTTGCCTTCCACCACGTCCTCCTGTCCAACGAAGGCTCGCACGAGCAAATCAAAGATCAAGACAATGCTGATCATGTCTTTTGACGCTTGTGGGGTAATTCTTAAGGAGCTAGTTCCCCCTGGGGAAACTGTGAATTCGAACTTTTAAGTGCAAGTGCCAGCCCGCCTGCGAGACCGAGTGAATCGCGTCCGACCAGTCATCTCCGCCAACTGGACTCTGCATCACGACAATGCACCTTGTAATGGCGCGCTCGTCATGAGGCAACTGTTGAACCAATTCGACATTGCCACGTTGCTGCACCCCACCTACAGTCCTTATCTGGCTCCATCTGACACTTTTTTACTCACATGGATGAAAAGGTAGCTGAAGGGACAGTGGTTTGACTCCATTCAGTACGTTCAAGCAGCATCGACGAGGGCTCTCAACAGAGTCCCCGAATCTGACTTCCAGAAGGCGTACGGCCAATTGCAGCATCGTAATTCTAAGTGTGTTAAACACATCTTCAATAATTTATTTTAAAAAAAATCAGTTCTGCTACTTTTGGTATTGACCTTGTAACTGCCCCTCGTCTGATCAGAGAATATACTCGCTCTTCGGTCGCGGACCAACTGGTGCGCTCATAACATTACTTCACTAAGGTAAATCTGCTGCTTGCTATATATATTCCATATTGAGCAAACTTACCATTTCATTTTTGCACTATATCAGGAATTATTCCATCTGAAGTCACTCGATCCTCTCAAAAGATGGTACAGGTCGAATCCCATCAAGCATATCACCATATCATCAGTGTCGTCATTATTGTCTGGCATTTAGTGTGTTTACGAATTAAAGTCTTTCATTTAAAGTGCATGTTCCTTCACAAGTGTTTCTGAATAAATAACCAATAATTGTATACGTCGTATGTTTCCTTCAAGTAACCTTGATCACAAAATAAATATAATAATGATTCTAGATGAATTGTACTAAGTGTTCGGACAAAATATTTGCCACAATACTAACAGAAGATAGTCTGTACCACTTGCAAGCTCTCGACATTAGATCACTGACAGCTGATCGCCCTGATTAGTTGGTGATTCTCGAGACCAATCCCAACTTTTTGTCGCATAATAGCTTCTGCTCGGCTTAACCACGCGAGAGAGTTTACAGCTACGAAAGTATCCATCTGTTCGTTTCGCCAGCAGGCGTGTATGATTTCGTATATGCGTATATACTATGATATCTGGAGGTACAAGCCGGAATCTGTATCTGATTGCACTGCCAGGTCAAAAATATTTCTGTGACAACTTATCCGCCAGTAAACGACGACACAGGAACTGACAAATAAGAAGAGGCAGGTTCCAAACTCAGGATATGCAAAGGAAAATGTTCTTTCCATTCTGACGACTTCTTTATTATTATTTTTATTATTTTATTATTATTACTCCGCGATTCACTAAAAGTGTGTGGCGGAGGGTGCATTGCACCTATCGAAAAGGGTTATGGTTTGGAAGAGATATAAGGGATATGGCAGGAGGCGCCCATGGGCTATTGTGAGGAACCATCCCCGCATTCGCGTTGAGTGATCTGGGAAAACCATGGAAAACCCAGATCAGGATGGCTGGAATGCCAACATTGGTTCTTGATAGAGAAATTTCTCTCTGCAGGCCGCGTATAAATATTAAGAACGAAACCCACATTCACCTAGTATTATTCCTGAGAATCAGACTGAACCGAAATCAGAAAAGTCTGACGAAGGTTTATGCGCGGTTTTTACAGAATTTCACCATTGGAACATTAACGCTCATCCACATTCATTGTCCAAATGTTAGTGATCCCTGATAACAGCCACCAGCTACGTGCCAAGGGAAGTAGATGTGCTTATAATTCGAAGTGAGTATGCGGGAGTGGCTCACCGACCACACTGGCGATGAGGCTCTTCCTGCGCGCTGGTACGGCCGCCATGGCAGAGTACTTGCGTCCTCCCTCGGCCCAGCCGCCGATGGCCAGCTCCGTCTTCAGACCGGGGAAGCGGCTCTTGAGCGCCGTGAAGTTGGAGAAGCCGTGGTTGTCTACGTCGTTCTGAAACAAAGGCAGGAAGTCTCTCAGCCTTCAAGAAACGAAGTCAAGAGGATTAAATATGTAACTTGAAAAATACATGTGACAGTACGCTTTGAGTTTTGTTGCACCACTAACACTTCCTAATGGTCAAATGTTGAAATGGTCAAAAATATGTGAACTGTGTATCTTATCGCTGGAGTGCATGTTTCAATATATCGAATCCAGATCTGCGACTGAACTGTTTTCAGCAACGAGTTAGATTGTTTTAAACACTGGAATCTCCATTTTCTTCTCTCTTCCCACCATTTACCGGTTATATTCTCAGTCCAGTCGTTTCCTTGTATCTTCATTTCATGCATTTTCCTTGATCCTACCGTGTTCAATTGAAGTGTAAATACCATTTGAGTCTTATCTTTTCTATCCTATGCTGTCCCTGATCTCGTTTTTTATCCTGACCATTCTTGTTGCTCCAAATCTGCTTATGAGAAATTTATATCGGGTATCCTGTATCAGATCAGTATTAAAGGATAAAACTTCCAAGTAACCATATTATAGGTTGAGTTACAATGTGTGCTATTCCTCTTTTTAATTTAGGTTGTAAAAATAAAATAATTTTTTTTTTTATCTTTTAACATTGATATTTGGCCATGTCAGTCATCTTAGCGTGTTTCTTCCAATGTGTACATGTCATATCACCGTCACTACTATTCTCGCGGTACTAAGGACAATGCAAACTGAACGTAGCATTCGGGCATTCAGGAGGACGAGGTTCGAATCCTCGTCCGATCATCCATATTTCGGTTTTCTATGGTTGACAGAAATCATTCCAGGTGAATAGGCGAATACCGGGATGGTTTATTAAAAAGGCCACCTGGATCCTTTCCAGCCTCCAATGACCTCGACGTCGACTAGGCGTAATGTCATAAGCAAAAAAATCCCGTTATCATATATATTATTTCGATAAGATGTTTTTATGTTACAAGCCATTATCTTCCTTCATACCTAACCGAAATGGATAAATGAGGTATCATTTTAAAGATTAACGTATCCGTTTTGATCACATCATATTTTAAGAAAGTAATTTTTGCGAATTCGATCCTTAAAGGGCAAAAATGTCACTTCTAAAATGTGTTTTTTTGTGTCATGAACCATTTATCTTCCTGGATACCGAACCAAAATCGATAAATGAAGTATCATTTTAAAGAATCAGGTCTTGCTTTGACGACATTATATATTAAGAAATGAATTTTTCGGAATTTGGCCATTAAAATGCAAACGTATTAATATTTCTACAAGGCGTTTTTGTGACACTATCCATTTATCTCCCTTTATACCTAACCGAGATAGATAAATGACGTATCATTTTAAAGATTAAGGTCTCCGGTTCGGTCACATCGTATTTAAGAAAGGTATTTTTCGGAATTCGATCCTTAAAGGACAATAGTATCATTAGTCCATAACGTATTTTTCTGTCACTAGCATTTTGTTTCCCTTGATATGTAACCGAAATCGATAAATGTGGTATAATTTTAAAGATTAGGGTGTCCTCCTTAGCTAGAAAGGATTTTTTCGGAATTTGACCATTAAAGGGTTAATGTATCATTATTTCCATAACGTGTGTTTTTGTTACGAGCCATTTATCTACTTGATACCTAACCGAAATCGATAAATGAAATATGATTTTCAAGATTAAGGTCTTCACTTAGGCAACATTATAAATTAAGAACGAAATTTTTAGGAATTTGCCCCTTGAACGATAAAAGTAATAATCGTGAAAGTCGCGCGTATTATTATGTTCAGAGCCAAACCGCTAGATAGTAGCAGCACATATCACAGAGGTATTAATCAACTGATTCAGTGCCCTTGACATTTCTTATGTACGTTTTCTTATGTACGTTAAACAAATAAACAATTGCTACAAATGAGGCTATTCTTCGTTTATACTATTCCAATCTTACTATTAATCATATTCGTGAAATTATCGCACGGGTCGCCTAGTAATTAATAAGAACTATTCATGCCGTAGGGCTGACTTCAACGGGCTACCTTCACTATCTGAGCCCTGTGCACTAGCCCCTGAGCTATTAGGACCGGTGAGGTAAGATAGAGAACTATTACATGTTATGCTCGCCATTATTTTCACTTGTGCAGGGAAGAATGGACAGATGGAATACCTTCCCCGTTGCAGCAGGACACACTAACACAATTTATTTAAAAAATGGTGTATATGATTAACACATTGACTGCCACGTGAGCCAATGTTGGCTCACAGTTGCATGGGTTATGACGCCACGTGAGCCATATTTGGTTCACGTATACATTGTGCAGTGAGCCGCGTGAGCCATAACTGGCTCACATGCAGAGTTGTGTTTAGAGGCCTCGTGAGTCTCATGGGGCTCACAGATAATGCGTTTCAACTATGGGTTTAAAAGTGGTGGCTCCACTGAACACTCTGATGTTCTTAGCAATCAATATTTTTGCATTTGGTAGCCCTAGTGATTCCTAACTGCAACCGTAAGAGATCAACTTTCGACGACTTGTTTTGCTGATTGCTCGTGTATGCTATTTGAGGTTACATTTGTGTATTTGGTTAGTTTCCTAGTTTATTGTTATGGCCAAAAGAAGACAAACTTTTGAAGAACTTGAACAGCTAGTGAATGAGGCTATGCAAGATAGCTTATCAAGTTATCAATTTTATATGTAGCTAATATAAGCAAATAAACTAAGAGTTTGAATCATTTCTTGAAAAACGATTTTTTTATACCTATTGTGTTTTGAATGATGTGAGCCACATGTGGCTCACGTGGCGACAGATCGTAATTGTGTTAAAATGTTGTTGTTGGGCCACGTGAGCCATATATGGCTCACACCTGTTATCAATCCAGATCAGTCATAACTTGATATTTTATGAAGTAACTTAGTTCTACATGATCAAAAGAAGACATCTGATGCAAAAAATCAATTTGGCCTCACAAGTAATATTCGTGATTTCAATGTCGCATAGCAATACATAGTCCAAGTTTCATCATGGCAGTCAATGTGTTAAATACAAAAGCTAATGATAATACTTCTTTCCTTACGTTTCCATTATATTGATTTATGGAAGACAAACAAGGTAGCTGTAAACAAATAAACTGCAAACAATCTTAAGAAAAATATCAAAATTCCTGGTCTTTCTATCAAATTGCGTATCTCAGATAGGGTGGTGTTTACCTCTGGGTCTATGACGAGAACTTCCCAGGTGACGTTGCTGACGCCGACGAACGAGTATATGAGGTGAGTGCACATGTCGGCGGGGACATCCTCGATGCCGTACCGACCGATGCCTGGTCGGTAGATGGCCCAGTTGCTGAAGTAGCAGACCACTCGCCCGCGGCTTCCCACTGAAACAAAGTCTCTATGACACAGTCGTAATCTCTGGCAACTAAAAGCGCATCATACGACACAAAATCTCATAAATTTAGACACAAACTTAACTTTAAATAAAAATTAAATGATAAAAATACCGCTAATGGAGATACTCACAATCAACAACCACAGAAAACACTCTCACTCTACAAGGAAATTAATAAATTCAGAAACCAATAAAATATGTAAGCAGGTACTGAATGACCATATAAATCTAACAAACCAAACGCTGTTCAAAGTGCATTCACGCAACATACATAAAATTGAAAATAAAATAGCAAAACGCATTTTCAAAATTGGCGCTGTCAGCGCACCACTATGACAGTACGAAAACAAGATGGCCACCGTAAACAAGTGAGTAGCGATCGACAGACGCAATATTTTCATACAGCGTACAACAGCCATGATATATGACAGTGACATGATTTGGGGGAGAAAGCAGAGACGTATGGTTACGAACCTAGAGAACACCAAACTTCTAAAGAAACAGAAAATGTTTCAATTTAGAATTACGTTAAACATTACATAATAAGTTTGAAAACTAAATGTAAAATTTCGTCGCTGATGATGACTCGATGAGAGGCGAAATGTGTACGGCATTAAAGCTTACAAAAAAAGTTTCATTGGCGTTATTTTGATCATTTAAATTACTGAGCATCTCCTACTGATGAATCACCTACAACAACAATGCATTTTTTGGCTGATTCATAAATCCAATTGCCTTTATTAAGCTCCACGGTGTTTAAGAAATTAAAGTTGTGTAAGTGGAGGCTTTAGTCAACCAAATATTATTATCAATTAACTAACTGTAAGGTAAGCGATATTTCCAGTAATGCTTTCATGACTGTTGTCAAACGAGACTGCACTACTTCTATCCTTAGGGAACCAGACACTCCTTTCCCGAATAATAAAAAGGGTAAAAATGTCCTGTGGATCTCGCATGATACATTTTAACTGTTACCTGGATCTCGAAAAGTCGGTCTATATTCGACAAATGAAGATGTACAGACCGCTTATAGTGTTTTGATTTGTGTCTATGCACGAAGGCAAGATCCATTGTAAGTTTCTCGGGACTAAAGAATCAAAAAGGCTCATTTGCGAGGAGAATATTCGTAAATGAATAGATAACAGTGTTTCTTGGCGTAAAGCCCAAAGCCTTATGAACAGTTTTCGTGTAGTTGATATAATCACAACTTAGTCTATCGATAATGAATCTGCAATTTGGCATCTTTGTTAGAGCCATGCTGTACACAGATCTCACATAGTTCTTTGAGTATACAAAGCCCCGTAATGGAACAAATAAGTACAATTATGTATTCAGTACATAGATTTCGTCTATCCCACACTACTTTGGTTCACCTTCGTCTCAGTGGACGTTAATTTTGTTTTTAAGAAACAAAACAAATCTCACTAGTTTTTCTTACAGAAATAACAAGGACAATGTCATAGAGAAGAAAACTAAGACACAGGTGAGAAACACGTAGACTTTATTATTAATTTTCTAAATCAGAGAGTTAGTTACCTACTTATTTTTAATGGGGTTTACATGAGTAGATCTGTACAATTATCATGTATAGTATTTATATAGGTCTTATTAAAATGATCTCCTTTTCCTATAATTAAATTTTAATTATGTGTATGTGGAGGCTTTACCGGCATATCGATGCAACAAAATCTTCTCGGGAATATTTTGTTGCAAATTTTAATTACTTTGGAACATTACAATGTTTTTAGTAAATTGAGATTATTTTCAGTTCTTTCACCATTTTCTTGAGCGTTCTCAATTTATTCCAAGTAATATGTCTCTCGCCTTGGGAAATACAAAAGAAAAATATTAGACATGTCTGAGGTGATGTATTTATGTCTTATTCTGTCTTATGATGCCATCAGACAAGTTAAAACAAGAAGAGTTTGTGCGTGTTTTAACGCCTCACACCGTTAGGTGCTTACGTAAAACCCGTGATTGATGTTAGCGAAGTAAAGGAGTTGCACTATTCTGTTATTTGACTTTCATATAGAAAAATAACTCAAAAGCAATAAAGGTTTCACTACACCGCAGATGTCTTGGCAGTCGTTTTGTGTTCACCATATGGTGATATTTCAGAAGTCGCCTTGACGCTTGCTTGGCACTTTTAATATCGTGTTTATCTACACTCCTCTCTTTGCCTGCCTTAACAGAACCTAGTGATGTCCCAGGGATCCTGTGGAAGTATTATTTCTTTTTTTTCTGTGTATAATTTCTACGCTGAATTAGGGGGAAAAATCTTGTTTTCGTATATTTCCTTTGTTATTTTTCTGTAGGTTTTGTGACCTGTCCAAGTCGATGTCGTTAAAAAATGATATAATGATCATGTTTTAGCGAGACGTGCAAGTTTTGCGCAATTGTATTTTTTTTTTAATTTGTAAAACGTGTAGTTTTTGAGGTGAAGAGTGGAGATGATGCCAACACTTAGGCTCAGAACGCAGACAAGGGAAAATCGCAGTCACGATGGTTGGTTCGCTGGGGCCTGTCGGCCCGTCGTATGAGGTAGCATTGTTCAACTAAGAGTATTGGCTGGAATTAAATCCCTCACAGTAGGACTCCACAGATCTATTTATTATGCGTGTCTCACATGAATTTAATTACGAATCAGCTATGCTTACAACAGACGGGTGTTTTAATTTAATTGATTGATGCTATGGATCTAGGCTACAGTATTAACAGATTTTACATATAGATGCGGGTACGAACTTATATATTGAAAGAAATACGAGAATATTCCTAATTATTTCGTCAACTGATACTGATGGAAGTCAATTAAAAGAAGAGTTTTGGTCTATTAGACATCTCTGAACATCACACATTTCCTCCAACGATTTTATGCCATCTGTATAAAATAAAATCTCGTGCGTGACAGTACCCACATCATCATCACACGGTTCGAAATGGGGGCTGGACAGCGTGATTTGAAGGTTTGGAAATCTGAAATTGATCGATAGGGTGAAAAGGGGTGTTGCGATACCAAATGTATCCTACCCTAATGAGTTCCACCAATGTGAGATTTATCACTGGTAAAATGTCCTGATGAAACAGTACTTTCCCTGTCATCTCGCCTCTCCTCTTTTCGTTGATAGCTGTTCTGAGTTTTCACAAGATTAGCATAAAGTGCATCTCTTTTTAGGGATATTAAGAATAAATAAAACTCCAGAATTCCCCCGCCTATTTTTGTGTTTAGTATACTGGTGGTTCTTTGTGATCTACTTATAAGAACATGTAGAAAATTCTAAACAAGATACAAGGAATACATAAGAGCATTAAAATATACCAACCATTCTACATTTGCAGGATACTTACAAGAATACAACCACCAACCAACAAATAAAAAAACAGACATGCAAATGCTCACCATAAACTACGATAAACCACAAACACTAGCATTCCAAGAGAACTGTCACATACATAAACAGAACAGAACAGAAGGAAAACATGTAATAAACGTATACACAAACCTGACACACCAGACACTATAAATAATACCAGAAATAAAATAAAACCATCGACACAGGCAAAATATCGTTAAAAAAGGACACTCACAAAATCATACCAAACTGCTACAAGTATACAAAAAAAGGTGACACACACACACCCGCGCAAAAAAAAATACGGCATCACGTAGCGTTACATAGTCGAAAGTAAACAAAGTAGATCGGTCATTCGTACAAATTATACAGTGCAGTGTAGTGTAGTTTTGGTTAACTTGTGTAACAGCATGCAGAAAATGACCTACTTCTAAAAAAGCCTCAAAGTTCACTGCTGCTAAGAATGGAGTATAAATAAAGCAATGTATCGTAAAATGTAAGTAGAATATAATTTACACAAAAATTTCAGTGTTAAAAATGTAATAACACGATCACATTGTAACATGTAAATATACGCAATCAAAAGGAGAAACCGAGTAAGAGGCTTCTATAAATGAACTA
This sequence comes from Vandiemenella viatica, assembly GCA_031002005.1. Taxonomy (NCBI): domain Eukaryota; kingdom Metazoa; phylum Arthropoda; class Insecta; order Orthoptera; family Morabidae; genus Vandiemenella; species Vandiemenella viatica. Next base: position 62,676,759 of record JARYHS010012519.1, on the reverse strand, counting down.
AAACGCGTTCGGAAAGCAAATAAACGATCAAACATTCAATTGCTTTGGCAGTATTTATTTATCAATCCACAACTTCCAGATATTTATAAGAACTAAGATTAAACGCAATCCAAATCCTAACTTCTAAAGTAGGATGCGATCTTTGTATTTTCGATGGTATAATTAATCTCTTTCCATTTGTTTCTATACTACGAAGGGGATTCGACATTGACATAATATGAAGTACGATGCAAAAAAATTTTGGTTTGTTTAGAAATAAGGTTGGTTCATCACATACTTCCACCACTGCGGTCTCTTACTCTCACACACATGCACTTACACTTACAAACTATGCGAGAGAAACTATCATGCAAGTGAAGAGAGACATTCGGTTGATTTTGTAACAGAGAAATATATTTATTATTATTATATTAATTATACTATTATTTTAACTGCTTCATCAATAAAATAGATATATTTGTTTTCCATTCCCTTTTTTAACATAAGTATTATCACGGAAGTTGAATATTCACTTTTGTTAGGCCTAACAAAAACATTGTACCAAATGCTTAATGAATTATCCGTCTGTCCTGCTCACATCTAAGAACATAGATACGCTATTTTCGAACTTCTGCAATAGGAGAGAAAAGTTTTATAGCTAAAGACGATGGAGATGGTTTTGAGAACTATGTAGATATTCAACCCCACAGCAGGATCCTAACTCAATGACGGCAGCTCTGCCGTCTAGTGAATCTTTAGTCACGAAAAAAAATGAAGATAAAAAAAAAAAATCATTGGTTTTCCACAATCTTAGCACTGTTTTCATCGGAAGTAAACAACCGTGTGATCCTCACTTCTCTGCAGTCATTGAAACCAGGATTAGCCGGAATGTATCATTTATTGATGGAGAAATGTACTCTTCTTCCAAGTTCAGTTGAGGTACTGATCATCTTTAGTCTAAATAGGAAAGACAATAGAATATTTCAAAGGATATCGATATAACCATTTTGCTCGTTGTTTAATGGAATGTAAAAAGAAAAGTCAGCATCGTCTACCACTCTGGATCAGCTTATTGAAGATTGGAGATTCTTGTAAACTTTGGTTTTAATTGCGAGTAGTACTTATCGCATATTAAAGCGAATTGTGGCTTAAAGACAGAATGTCGGAAAAGATGAGAATATGAAATGGAAAAATCAAATAAAATATTTATGAGTAAAATATTCTCGATTGGAATCTAGTAAGTACATGGAATGAGATTTGTGGAGGTGTGATGTTTCATAGTATCTCAATGAACAGGATTTCAGCATACAGCAAACTCATTTGTCGCATTTTTGTCAAAATCAAAGTAATCCATTATGTGTAGTGGCTAGAAACTATATAGAACTAAAAGAAGTTGAAATCTATACCTTCTACCTTCTCCACATCAGAACTTGGGGAGCGTGCACAAACTACGTGGCACGGTCCAGGGGGGGGGAGGAGGGGTTGGCTGGAAGGCTAGGTTGGGCTACGTGGAAGGGAGGGGAGTAGTTTCGAGCCAGGCCACGTAGCTTTCCTTTCATAACATTTTTCACAGTTAAAATGAGGAACTGAGCTCACAACAGCATGTGAATATTTATTTCCCTCAATTAACTATCTCCTTATGTAATTTACAATAGTCTGACAAGAGAAAACAGTACAAAATGTCTTCTGGAATCAAAAGGGAAAAAACTACGTGCTACGTGGGGGGGAGGGTAGAGGCAAAAGCCACGTAGGGGAGTTCACAGGAGGCCAAAATTGAGCTACGTGGATTATGCACGCTCCATTGCGAATTGCTCGTCAGTGCGATGTTAGACGAATCCTTGAATCATTTCAAAACTATTTTGTCACGCTTGGGTTCAGATTACGACCATTGCTATAGTGTGTAACTTTATTTCAATAAATGTTTGATCGCTGGAGTCTTCTGTTTGATGAATCCTTGTCCCGCATGCTTATCATGCTTTACCTCGTTATGTTATTTGCTTAATGATGAATGTGTTAGTGGTAAATATTGTCTCTACTTACCGTTTGAGGTGATGGCACTTGTCCCCACACACAGTGCCAGCAATACGGCCCCAACAGCCACAACAGCCAAACTCCTCGCCGACATCCTGTAACAGGACACGAGATACCTTTTAATCTTTAAATAGTTGAGAGCAAGATGAAGAAAGTCAGAGGGAATGTATGATCACACCTCAAAATTACTATTACTTTTTTTTCCTCTTTATGTTCTTTCCACTACTACAATTTGATAAAAGAGTTAATAATATATCAAGAAATACGTTCAAGATCACCAACTGGCTGTTAAAAGTGACAGAGTGTGGTGGATGAGTGGTAACGCGCAGGCCTCGCATTCGGAAGGACGCAGGTTCGAATATCGGTCCGGCCATAAGATTTGGTTTTTTTCACGGTTTCTCCAAATTATTGTGTTCATGGACCCAGAAAAGGCATACGATAATGTTCCTAGATCAACTATCTGTAAAAGTCTATGAAAACTTAAAATTCCAGAGTACCTCATTAGAAAGATCCAGATACTGTACAATAATTGCAAGAGCTGTATCAATGTTGGGGATGGTTACTCTGGATGGTTTAGTACAATCAAAGGAGTACAACAAGGAAATGCCCTTTCACCTCTTCTGTTCATAGCGGTGATGGATAACATCTTAAAAGAACTAAAGAGAGCAATCAATAGAGATCTACAGACATTGGTGTTTGCGGATGATGTGGCAGTATGAGACGAAACCGAAAAAGGAATACAAATCAAACTGAAAATGTGGAATATGTTTGAAGAATATCGAATGAAATTGAATAATAATAATAAAAAAAACCGTAGCACTAAAAATAAGCCGAAAAAAAAGACTGTCATATAAAATTACAAGACCACCAAGTTGAAGTTGTTGACCAATTCAGCTACCTGGGGAGCATAATTGCTAGTAACGGTAGAAGTGGGTTAGAAATAATGAGTAGAGTAACCAAAGGAGCCAACTTCTACAGTACCTTGCGGGGCTTACTATGAGACATGAAGGTTCCCAGAAGAACAAAAATTGTCTTGTGCAAATCATATCTCATTCCTATTCTTACATATGCTTTGGAAACATGCACACTAACATCAAGGGACCTTAGCAAGATCCAAGCATGTGAAATGAAGTTAATGCCCTCCAGAAAACTAGACTTGACCACATAAAAAATGACGAGATTAGATCAAACCTAGAGCTAAAGGAATCCATGGAAGAGAGATTTAGGTCATCAAGATTAAAGTGAAATGAAGTCTTCACGGGTGTACCGCCGGATAGTGTCACACTATCCGGCGGTACACCCGTGAAGAATTCATTTCAAGCATACGCCGGGAAAGTCTCCGTTCTTATAAGACTAAAGTGGTTTGGGCATGTCAAGAGAATGAGTAATACAAGACTTCCAAAAACTTATTTGGAAAAAAGGTTAGTGGGCAAAAGACCAGTGGAAAGACCAAGAAGAAAATGGACAGACAAACTGAAGGAGGAATAGAGAGAAGAGGCTGGACAGAGGACGGACAGAGAAACTTATCTGGATAGGAGACAGTGGAAAACGATAGTATACAACAACCAAGGCTCGTAAACCACACCTGGGACACTGGAGATGGTCCCCAACGATAATGATGATGACTCCAGGAGAATGCCGAGATGCTTCCCTTAAAAGACTATGGCCAAATTCCTTCCCGTTCCTCGCGCACCTCTAATTTCTTTGACATCGACGAGGCGTAAAGCCATAAGTAAAAAGAAAGGAGGAAATGCAAGCAATGTATTGCATTTTCTTATTATATAGCGTCTGTGAATTTTTTTGAGTCATAAGCGAGAGGACATGCTTATTGAAAACTTTCTAAACAATAAACATGTGGAGAGATAGCTTATGTTTGTTAAAAAATATAAAAGGTTTTAATCATGTGTATTTAAACTTGAAGAGTGTAATCGCTTCCAGATTTTAATAAATTTTTGGTTATCTTTTACTGTTTGCGGAAAAACATATTCAGGAGGGAAAAAACACCCCACTGTGAGAGATGTAATGTAAAACTCTTATTCTTTCCCAGATAACAAAAAAAAAAAAAAAAAAAAAAAACCACACACACACACACACACACACACGCGAATTCACGTTACGTAACCAGTAGATCGGTGACTAACGTGCAAATTTGCTGTCAGAGGAGCATCCAAGCTTACAACGATACGTTGCTACCGAATTTCTTAAAAAAGCAAACACAAAACTGTTCTATTATAGTAAACTGACATTATATTGAGAGACTTTTGGTACACATGAACATTTGTAAATGGTGTAATGGTTTCAAAGATGGCGTATAAAGGGTCTAGAACGAATAGGTAACGCGATGACAGGAAACCATAACAGCAGAAGGATTTTTCCTTTAATGGATGAGGAATCTTCTGGCAAGATGGCGAGATTTTATTAAAATATATTAAATATAGTTTTAAGTTACTTTTTGAATAAATAATAATAATAATCTCGTGTGGTTTTCATCTTCTGCGCAATCCGCCTCAATTGTAGCCGCCTATCCTATCCCAGCCGGTTTGAATCCCCCTTGGGGCATCCAGATTTGAGTATTCCATGGTTCCCCCAAACCACTCCAGGCGAATGCCGGGATGCTTCCTTTAAAACGCCATGGTCGAATTCCTCCCCGTTCCTTATCCAGTCCCATCCCACCTCTAATGGCCTCGAGATCGGCGTCGCGTAAAGCCATAAGTAAATAAAAACTATCGCAGTAATCTTACAAAGTGCAGCTGACTACTATTTTACGTAGCATGCAAATCACGGAAGCAATCTGGTATACTCTAAAACAGCGCAAGCTTTGCAGAGGTGAAGGACGAGGTGAATGTCTGAAAATTACAGCGAAGACCGGGTATCGAAAGGCCCCTCAACCAATGAGGGACCAGACCGCTCTTTGGATAAATAATATATAAATTAAATCTGAGTTTCGTTTACTGGAGAAGATCTATTCATCACAACACAATTGCTTTTGACTTAATTGCAATGGAGCACACGCTCCGGTGGAATTTCCCTGCACACCCATCTTCCCCCTTTCCTGCATCCACCTACATTTGCCCTCTACAAATTTTAACTTTTAAATTCTTTCAACGTTTTTGGTAAATTATTCATCATTTCCGTTGGTAACTCATTCCAAACCCTGACACCCTTACCTAAAAAAGAGAATCTTCCCACACCGTCGTGCCTGAAATCTAGTGCCAACTTGTGATCATGGTCATCTTTTCCCTTCCACGCATTACTTTTCATACCTACACCAATATCTTTCCATGCCTCAACGCCAGTATACGCCTTATACTCTACTAAGACCCTCTTCACCCTCCTCCTGTCTTGTAATTAATCCCATTCCAGCTCTTTTCTCATGTCTGTTACTGATTGTTTCCTGTGGTAATTTCCAGAAAAAAATCTAGCAGTCTTTTTTTGCACCCTCTCCAACTTCTGTATTTGATACTCAAAATGTGGGTCCCATACTACAGTGAGAAAGATTCCAAAACCTTCGTTGGAACGTGGCATTAGTGATCGTAAATGTGTAGTTATTAATATTTTGGATACTTCAAAAACTTTAAATTAAAGATGATTTAGGCTTTTATGATAGCTAATGTGTAGGAAATTTCCACTAGCGATTGCTGCAATGCTACCTGTTTTTGTATAAGAAAGTATCATCAACCGTATTACTGAAATAAGTAAAATTTCAACAGGGTCAAGCTTGTTTCACTGCCCTCGTAGTTACTGCACCATAGCAACTATGCATTTCCGTCAATATTAGGTTAGCTGCTTCGAACCACACACACGTCGCCAAGCATTACCACAAAGAAGGTTGGATATACTCGTAGTTTACTGTCCGAAGACGTTTCCTCCCTCAGTTTTTGTGGAGTGACATAGCTTCACGTTCGGTTTTTCATACAGTTAGCGTAGTTGTCGTTCTACCTAGGGCCGCATCGGCACCAAGACACGAATGACCAAGGCGTTGGCGGAACGATATGCAGTATCGTAGACCTATGCGATCCCACGGGTAAAGAAATTTTATTTTTCTGGTACTGGACCAATAGCGTAGTAGTTGTGGCGGTGCATAATTCCAGTCACCCTATTTTGCACCAAAGTCCTGGATTAAATACCTGATCTCTCATAACGGCTTATGAAGTGAAGGCATACAATACTGTTGATGGTTATTCGGCGATTCTGGGACAATAAATATGGCAGCACCTTTTAGATCTTGTCTTGTGAGAGCAGATTTTTGGTGTTTGCTCATCGTTTGTTTCATCCTAATGCACTACACCACTTATACAGTACAGTAAAAATCGTTTACCCCAGTCGTCTGCAGTATGCATTAACACAAAATTCATAGAGGAAAGAAAATAATTACTCCACTTACATATAGTTTGTATCATACCTGCATAAAGGCTCAAGACTACGACTGATAAATTTCTTAATTCTGAACCGGATTATTAAGAAACCAAGCAACGCACAGGAAAATGATGAAAAAAAATATTAGCTGAAGTAAGAAGAAGTAGTAAATTTCAATGTTTTTGAATCAATTATTTTATTAGAAACTATAAATGCGTGAATGGAGAAGTTTATACATGATATTATCAGCGAATAGTGTTGAGTGGATAATCGGATAATCACTTTTCTTCGTAACAGCAGATTACTGTACGCCAGTCTTTAGGAACTGGATTTCTGTTCTCCTCTACTGTTGTTTTCCTGCTGTTCTATTACTGTGTCACAGCATGCATAAAAACAATACTTTGCCTACATTCGCATAATTGACCACTGCTGTCGAGTCAATGATACTGCTTCGAGTTGGTTAATTTACATAAAACGCCTGACACGTGTATGCCATCTACACAGCTACAACGTCAGCGCTTCCCGAGACCTGCATGAATCATTGCAACCAGAATGCTGACTTCGTTCAAAGACTGAACTTTGCATTTGGAGACCTCAGTCACCTTCATCAAGAGATAAAAAGTTATTAATCAATCAGTAACCGATATGATAAAAGAGCTGCAATGGGAAGACAGGAGGAGGGTAAAGAGAGTCATGGCGTAATGTTGTTGATGAGGCGTGGATAGGATCTTGGTGTAAGAATTAAAAGTAATGCATGGAAGGGAAGAGATGACCATGGCCACAAGCTGGCAATCGATTTCAGGCACAAGAGTGTGGGAAGATTTTATTTCGTAGGTAAGAGTGTCAGGGATTGGAATAAGTTACCAAGAGAATTGATGAATAATTTATCAGAAACGTTGCAACAATTTAAGATTGAAATTTGTGGAGGGAAAAAATAGGTGGGTCCAGGAAAGGGGGAAAATGGGTGTGTAAAGAAATTGCCACCGGAGCGTGCGCTCCATCCCAATTAAATTAAATTAATCAGTTGGTATTCACTAAAGAGGCGTGGTATTAATTCACCATATCAGCAATATCTCACTGAGTCATACAGTGTAATCACTACTAAGTAATAATAACAACAAGCCCTTCCACATTTCATCGTATAAATTGTTGAGCATATTAAATAACATTTTTTTTTCTAAAACATAATGGAACATATTTTCTCCTATCATGAAATTAAAAATTTAGGTTACCACACAAACAGATGTTACTTGATATTTCTTAGAGTTGTAACCGTTTCCATCGTAATTAGTCTTTACTGTAATAGTCAGTTTCTGAACGCGTCTTACATGATCATGCAGAAATTTCGCAGTTTGAATGTGATTATCGAATTCCTTCGAATACGAGAGGTCGAAATATGTTGAAAGTAAGGTGTACGTTCAACGTGACTTTTTGTAAATAGTATAACATGAGAATTTGGTGAGATGCCAAACATGTTTCTTTCTCTCTCTCTCGGCTTATAACATAAAACTGAATCGTTTCCTAAAATAAATTTTTACGTGCTTTTTGTGTCCTGTACCTCATTTTAACTGTGACAAAATAATAATATGAACGAAAAGCTACGTGGCCTGGCTCCGAACATCCCCTCCACCCCCCCCCTCTCCCACTCTACGTAGCACAACGTAGCTTTCCAACCAACCACTACTCCCTAGACCGAGCCATGTAGTATATGGACGCCCCCTTATACATAAATCTGTTGAGCGCCGTTTTCTGTTTGCTTTGACATTAAGTAAAAACTACAGAACAGATTTTGATAGTATTTTCACAGTTTGAATGTTTCGGTATTTCTGCAGTTTGTTTTATGATTCTATGCGACCTGACGCCGAAATAGGAAACGTGAATTTAATTTTAACCTTGTTTAGGTCCTGATTTCGTTGAATTTTCGTAAGTTCGCAAGGAGGAGGAACGTGGGAATAGTATGACACCTCAGATAACTCACGCTAACGCCGTCCGTCTTGGCGAGTCTTCCTTTAGGAGAAGTTGAAGCTTAAATATCGTAAATTAAAAATTTGCTGAATATATACAGGTAGCAAAGCTGATAAATGTCAGCAGGATGGCTATGCGCGTTAAGGCGTGTCATTCATATACTAAAGATCGCAGGTTTGATACCCGTCCAGGAAAACATCAGTTTCTGTTACTGTTCTACGTTTGTTGCATTACAAATTTATTTTTACAAAAATTCAACAGTTCAAGTTTTTGCTCTATGCACTGATTTGGCTAATTTACTTTTATGTAACTTTGATTAATTATTTGTTAAGTGTTCTGAACATGCTGAAGTGATTTTAAAGTGTTCAAACCGAGCGTGGTGGGTGAACTGTTAACGCTCTGGCCCTGCATTCGGGAGGACACCGGTTCGAATCCCTGTCCGACCATCCAGATTTGAGTTTTCCATGGTTTCCCCAAATCACTCCTGGCGAATACATGGATGGTTTTTTCAAAAGGCATTGGCCTAATTCCTTCCCGTTCCTTGCCCCTATCTGGCTCTATGGCGTCGACAAGGAGAAAAAAAACCAAGAAAAACAACTATTCACATTGTAAGAACGCACAAAAATAATCGATCAGCAGCAAAACTGTGTGTATGAAGATTGTTATAGTCTACATGTAGTTTCTAAATCTGCCAGCAGTGTACAGGTAAAAAGTTAAGGTTTCAGACACAAAATCAAAGTCCGTCTGTGGTGATCACACAATTAACAAAGAAAACAATACAAAACATGTTAGCGAAATACTTAGACAGTTTCTGCACAGATACTGGGAGCAACTTCACCATGGTATAAACTTTTACTGCGCCTGATTATTGTCGTTTTTATTCACGGCTGCAAAATGTAAAACCTGAACAGATATTTATAAGAGATTTAGGAATGGTAATGGAACGTCCATAAACTACGTGGATCGGTCTAGAGAGGGGTTGGCTGGAAAGCTGCGCTAGGCTACGTGCAGAGGAGGTGGGAGGGTTCCGAGCCAGGCCACGTAGTTTTCATTATTTGTCACAGTTAAAATGAGGTACAGAACACACAACATCATGTCGATGTTTATTTACGTCATTTAATTATCTCCGTATGTAATTTACGATAGTCTGACAAGAGAAAACAGTACAAAATGTCTTCTGCAATCAACATACGAAGAAAGCTACTTACTACGTGGGGGAGGGGGAGGGGTAGGAGGCAAAAGCCACGTCGGGCTACGTGGAGGGAGGGTGGTTCGCAGGAGGCCAAAATGGAGCTACGTGGTTTATGGACGCTCCCTAAGTCGCAGGTAACAATAGGCCGTGAGCAATTGATCCAAGACGAGAAAACGGAGAGGAAATTTTCTTTTGAAAGGGACTGGAACAGGTGCGTTGTCAAGACAGGTGTCACGAACAATGTTATACGGAAGAGTAAATAGAAGCTTTCACGGAGCTGTGAAAACCCCAGATATATGTACGTAACTAAGACCAAGAAAACTTGTTACAAGAAATTTAGGCTCGTGTGTGTGTTAATAACGCTGGGACAGATGCGGGGCAAAAGCTGGTATATAACTGGGCTGTATCAATATATGTGTGAAATGTTGCTGCGAATTAGTACGATACACTCAAAATCATAACAGATTTCTAGCATAATTTTTCTGACAGCGCATTTGAGTTTTGCAGACAAGAATAAAGCTATAACTTCGACAGCATAGAATAGTTGTAAACATAAATGTACCCAGTATTTATGGTTAATGAGTACTGACAGAAGCAAATTTTAGCATTAAAAATCAGGAATTCGTGGAACTTTATTTCATCTGAAAATAGAAAAATAATATGAAATTTTATGAAAATCGGGGCTATTGCTATTCAACTTCCAGTGCCCAAGAAATATGATAATTTTTCCTGTTGCAAACTGAAATGATATTTGTGTTACACGTTACTATCGTATCGTATGTAAAACGGTTGCGATTTTTCAAGCTGATAAAAATAATTGTTAATCAGGATCTTGGGATAAAAATATAAGAGTAAATGCTTAATTATGCAGAGAAACCACTAAAAAAAGTTAATTATGAAATTTTACTGTTGTTAACCTAGTTAATACGTTCATATAACTTTGGCAGTGTTACATATCACGCCTAAGCAGTCAAACAGAATTCGAGAAAAGTTAACACTTTAAAATATCGAAATCAAGATTTTGAACTCATGACTCCAAGAGGCCACAACATTGTATGACTGAACTGGCTGATGATAAACATGAGTATGATACTTTGTTGCATTGTTGTGGATTGAAAAATCTAGATTAAGTGGGTTTTAGGTAGACCTGATCGTGTTGTATATGCTAAGACAACAATTATTGACAAATTAAATTCTGTAACCATCAGAAACGTAAATGTCTGTATCAGAATCATAACAAGCGGTAGCTGAGCTGAATCACATATGACTCACTGGATAATGTAAATGACGCATCAGAGATAAAACTGTTTCTCTTTGCTATTTCTACCTTGTCTCAGAGTTCACCGACAACCTTCTGAATCACGCAGTTTATCTCTTGATTGCAGTCTATGGTCACGCACAAGTTGAGAAGTAATGTCTTTGTCGTACTTCCATTGTGAAAATGTGTCTTACATATCTTTTGATTAAGTGGTAAGGTTAATAAATGCACAAGAATTTCCAGTGTGAGGCATGTTACGACATTCGTGAGCCCATCGTCGATGATCCCTTAAAAGTTCATAATAAATATCCGAATACCAGAGTCCACGTTAACTCCTTGTGTCACAGAGAAGATGTTATGTCCTTGTCGGTTACGACACAGCGTCCTCGTGCTACCACTTTCACTGCAGGACATCCACACCAATCAACGTCGTCCAAGCCTCCTTTATCCCTTTTATAGGCACACAGTAAGACTTTTTTTATGGATGTTCTGTTCCCTTTATTAGACGCTGTATAAAAGTCATGGTCAGGAGGTTACCGAATGCACTCAAGGGCGATTTCTAAACTGGTTGTGACATCTGGATTACTGGCTACCGCTGTTAAGAATCTTCAGTATAATATAATCAAAGGTTTCTCGGTGAAAGTATCATACGGGGCGACCAATGCTGCACTATAGAAATGTTGGCCTTATATTCTTACCCAGCCGCCTAGCCAATAGTGTCTTAATTCATTCCGTTGGTAATTTGCTCTCAGTTCCAAATATTTGTCTCTGATGACCTCTATGACGACGAGGGGTGAATACATACATTGTGGTGTAGAAAATTTCAGCTGACGTATACAAGAACATTAGAACTGTTGTATTCCCCGAAGTTTGAAAATATATATCACAAGATTTGTTGCGCTATTTAATTAAGCATAAGGTAGATTCATATGATCCTACATTGTACAGAATCATTGTGAATATTTAGGATACGAATAAAATTATATTTGCAGTGCATCATCATCTTTTATACTGACTGACTTGTGGAATTAGTAGATATTTGTTTCAGAGTATTGGCGCGAAATAATTTAGTTCTAATAGTACCGTAATCTGTAGTATTAAAGAATTTTCCTCAGAGTTTGATCTGGCTCCGTCTTACCATTTTCGTCATTCTAACCTATTAAATATTACAACGAATCAGAATGACTTTTGAAGGTGCATGAGTTTTAAAGCTAACTGCTAATTTGTAGAAGTTAATTATTTCATTTGTTACCTGTACCCAAAATATTGTGTTTAAACCCAAAATCTTTATATATATGTGATCTATAACACCGAGAGAAACCATTTTGTTTCATAAAGTGAAGTGAATATACACTGTAAATCGTAGACGTGGCTCAGAATAAGATCTCATAACTTTTTTTCACTACACGAGCACGATACTTGGCCTATTTTTACAAGCTTCCGGAACCACTCCTAGCGAATTCCAGACTGGTTCCTTGGAAAGGCCATGGCCGAATTCCTTCCACTTTCTTGTCCCCCATCCTCTACTGCTCTTATGACCAAGAGGCTGACGAAGAGTAACAAAACGGGCGTTTACCTCGTAAGTGGAATAAGTTACAGACTCGGACTTATACTTGTTATGTATTTTGTTAGCCAAAAATCGAATATCATGTTAAAGAAATTACTAAAGAGAAATTATTAAATAGAAATTTGGTAGACAAATACGTGATATGATTCGTTTGGAATCGAGATTCGCAAGACAGAAGAAGAAGAAGAAAAAATTGTAGTTTAAAAAACTAAAATCACGCATTCGTAGTAATGTGAACTAAAAGGTTAAAAATAATAAATAAATATAAACATTTTGTTTAACAGTGATAGGACGTCCCACCATTCATAAAACGTGTGCAAAATTTTTATGTTTTTACTGTCAACGTAATCAGAATATCAAGACATAGCTATGAAATTATTGTATTGTAATCAGTTATCAATACATGAGCAAAATTTCAAATAATTCTGACATCTGGAATTGGGGTAAAATTAAATTGCAAAATTCCACTACATTCAACCATTTTTCTGTTGTCACTGTCAAAGTAATGAGAATAGCAGGATATAGCTACGAAATTATTGTATTGTCACCGGTTCTTAATATGTGTGCCAAATTTCAGACAGCTCGGTCATCTGGAAGCTGGTCAAAACGGAGTTGGAAAATTCCGTTACATTCATACATACAAGTCAAGCTAATTTAAAGGGTCTAAAAAAAGCACCGTTGTGAGAGGTATCGATGTTTAGAGCAGTGGTTTCCAAATGGTGGTCCGCGGAACCCTGGGGTTCCGTTGAAGGGTCATAAGCGTTCCGTGTTCCATCCAAGAATTAAATAAAATGTTAATTGAAAAGAGTCATAACCGCGCCGCGAGAAGGCTATCGTTATTCTGCTTCCGTTTGTAACGACTTACCGAAGCGAGATTGGTTTTTCAGCTTACACTTATAAAAATGGGGATCCGTCAAAAAATGTATGATCAATTAGGGTTCCGTGGTCAAAAAAAAAATGGGAAACGCTGGTTTAGAGTAGTAAAACTTTTTTCTTCCGGAAAGTAACGATCACTGTCAAACGTGTCAACTTTAGATTATCTTTGTTACTTGAGGAACTTGAAGTTAATCCTCAAGATCGACTATAACCTTACTTAAAAGAAAATAAAAACTTATATACAATAAATATATTTTCGGAGTTGCAAGCAAAATGTTTATGGTAAAAGTATGGGGATTTTTAATAAACCAACGGGGGTAGGGAGTTTTTGGAATCTACTAATAATCACGTGTACAGATATTATATCATCTAGGGTAGGTGACTAAAGTGATCGGTTTATGTTATATTACTTGTGTACATGCTTTCACGGAATTTGTATACAGTAGACATATTTACGCGATTGCTGCTTAATCTTCTAATCTAATAGATAGATGTTGTCACTTGGAGATTAAGCGAAATGAAGAGGAAGAAATAATGACGGGTGGTTCTGAGGTTACTTTAAGAACTTTAAGAAAATCATACGTCATCAGTATGAAGTAGATGATGAAGATAGGCTCACGGAGTTGACACTTCACAAGAAATACCTTACAACCGAGTATAAATTGGAAGATTGAAGAGAACCGGGTAAGTGTCATGATTACTAAAAGAGAGTAAATAAGAAAAAGTAAATGAAACTGGGCGCTCAGGACGTAAGGAAATGGGAAATATTTTCCCGATCTTTGTTAGATGGAGTACTATGCATACCAGGATACATCATACTAGCAATAACTTATTTAGGAAGCCCTCGTACTGGAATTGAGGAAACATGACTATCTCGTGACTGAAATCCTGAAATAAAAACTGCTATGCCTGTGGCATGACTAATCACTCCTGAGATACTTGATAGGGCGGGACATTGAATTTCAAGTGGACTTTAATAAGTGTCCCAGTTTTCTATTGGTCTCTAGGCCACTTTTGGGACTACTATTTATATTAAAAGCGAAATGGAATATCACTTCTGAAGTTTCAAGCCTTTATTACGTTAAGGAATACGAGTATTTTGGAGACTTTTGCATTGAGCTTGATGCTTGTTGTAACACATTTTCTGTTTAGAATTCCAGTTGCCCTGTCTCGACGTGATCGAGATATGCTACTATCATTTCTTCTAAAAACTATTTTTGAAACTTCTCATATGCAATTGGGATAGCGACATTGCAAGTACATTCATGTAAGTTATAACTAAAAAAAATTTGATGGTCCGAAAAGTCGACAGATATACCCCCTAGATTTCTCCCTTTTGAATTATTTACTCTTCTCTAAACCGAATTTATTATTAGGTGAGGTTGTTGAAGATATTAAGATCTTTGGTACGACGTGCAACTATTTTCGTTGAGGCAGATGGGATGTATTTTTGGACTTTGTAAGTATGTATAAAGTTTTACTCGCAACATTTATCAATGAGTTCATATAGTAGCTTATTATTAAAAAAAAAAAAAAAAGACGCATTGGTTTTTTGTCCATGAACTTGATGTATGTGTTGTACTAGCTATTAAGATAATCCAAAACTCAAAAACACGACATCGGAATTCATTGGTGACTGGAGTTATTGGTCAGAACAGTGCTATAAGCAGAAATTGAGTTCTATGAAAAAGGTGGGGATAGGGTTACCAGATGATGGTCTTCAAAAAAGAGGACATTTCTAGATTAATACTAAATTCTGCAAAAGTGTTGTGGGTTTCTCAACATTTACGGATGTTGCATTAAGATAAATTATAACTACACACTTAATAAATAAAAATATTTAAGATATGCATAATTCACTATACTTTTTGCAAATGAAACGTCTACAATAGGTAGTATATGACTTCATTTTATTAAATCATGCAACGTTACAATAATTTGTGGCACATTTTAATATAAACTACAAAAAAATCATCATTAGTACATTTCTCATCTTCATCATTATTCCCTGAAGTACTCAGATATTTCTTTGATGAACCAATTTCTGAGAGTAATTTCTTATTTTCCAACAAATAATTATAAAACTGTAGACAAGATAAATCCTTATAATTATATTGCACACTTATAATTCCCTTAACAGACTCAACACTGAGTCTATTTCTATCTTTGGTCCACTGACTGTTTGCTAATGAAAAATTCCTTTCTACACTAGCATTGTGGCTGGGAATAGCAAAGAAAAACTCCGCAATTTTTAGTAGTTCTGAGAAACAAGCACCATTCTTTGACTCTCGGAAATATTTACACCAGATATCATTTGACAACTGATCTGTATTAACGTTAGCCTGGTTTGTCAAAAATTTTTGAAAGTTGCAAAACTGATCAAAGCACTTTACATCATCTATTTTAATATTAAGTTTTTCATTTAGGAACAGAATTGTTTGTTCCACATCTCCCCAATTTGGAGAATTCTTCAGACCCATCAATTTAAATACCAAAAACTCTTGATACTGAACCAACCATTTCTTAAGATACGTAATTGTTGCATCATAAACATGTGCTATTTCTCCTTCTAGCATATCACATTTAGAACCATAACCTTCATCCCGTTTTTTTCTCAAAATTTCTTTTAGTTTTAAAGATTTGAAATTCTGGATTTTTCTTTCCTGAAGAGCATTCAACACATCCTCAAGAATATGTATCATTTCTACCAGTGAATTTTTCTCTTTTTCTAGGGCCAAAATATTATGTTGAAATAATGACATAAGAGAATGAACAAACCATAATCGTGCTTCACTAAGCTCATTTTGGAAAAACATTTTGATCAGAATTGGAATTTCACCCTGAGAACTGAAATATGATTTCAGTGCTGGATACATCTCAATTAGTCTCGTAACTCAAGGAAAAAGGAACAGCCACCTACTCTTGGAATGACACAATATTTCCCTATATTGTACATCTACAAAATCACAAAAGTCCTTAAGACTTTCAGAACGTACTGTGTACACAGAAAAATAATTAAATATTTTTAATACTATAGAATCAACATCTAATGTGAGTCCTGCATCAATACCATGTTGAATGCAGTTATGTAAAACATGAGCAGGGCAGCCTAATCCTACTAATCTATCATTTAAATTGTTTTTCAGATGGGCGAAAACATTATTTCCCGACCTCTTACCAAGTCCACTAATCCCACCAAAATTTTTATTTGTATTGTCCCCAGAAAAAGCAACACATTTATTATTAATACCTCTACTTCTAAGAGTATCACATATGTAAGATGCAATCGTTTCAGATTTTTCGTTTGGACTACTTTTAAGTTCTATCACTTTTGTTTGAATTCCCCCACATTTAAAGTCGTAGTATTGAATTAGAATTGGAAAAAGTTTCACAGAACCTTGGTTACTGCCGTCTTTTGCAACACCAAAACATGAAATACACTTCAAAGTGTCAATAGAAGCATTAACAGAATGAGGTGACAATACAGAATTAATAATGGCTTCTGTTTTAGTGCGAGCACATGACATTTGTTTCGCTATATTTGAGTCTGTAAATAACACCTTCTGCAGTTTTCCAGTACAGTCCATTGATTTAAAACTTTGATGATGCTTGACTGTGTGAAAAGATAGGGTGCCTTCAGCTGCATGGACCAGATCATTAATTTTGGAATCCTTTTTTGCAAAAAAATCGTCAACTTTGGATGAAGATGCTGCAGTAAGTATCCGCGTTTTGTGTTTTTCAGTGTTTTTGTGAGCTTCTAGGTCTAGCCCCCCTGCAAATTAATTATTGTGCGTGTTATACGTTATTCAGTGTAGGAAAATCTGAGCTATTACACGCAAATTTCCAGTGTCATACGATATTTACGTAAAATCGGTCCCATGGTTATAAATCTTACCTTTATTAGCAACTGAAACAAATGTTCCTGATGGGCAGATAAGACATTCTGCCTCTGAGCTAATTCTTCCCGGTCTGAAGTCAGGAAATCGTTTTTGTAATTCGTCACTGAAGACACATTTGCGTTTGGCATGATTTCACTTGAACAGTAAAACTGCTTCACTTCACAACAACCAAAACGCAACTAACACAGCGCTGCCAGTACATCCAACTTATATTATACCGCTGTCTCTTTGAAATTATACAGAATGAAACCCAATTATACAAAGGGGTCATCCATTGATTACGTACGTGAGTGAAAGTGCTGGGAGCAAAAAAAAGTTCAAGAAAAGTAAACAATGTATACATTGATAAATTTTGAATAACAAAAAGGACATAGATATGCAGGAAGGGTTGCCAACTCAATGAAACAAAGGGCAAACACTTTCAAAAAGGTGCTGGAATGTACTTTACTTTTAAGTGCTCATTTTTGTATCCAATTATACAAGGCAATCTGTTATACAAACAGGATACAAGAGGTAACCAAATTATACAAGTTTTGTATCCAATTATACAATCTGGCAGCCCTGAACTAACAGCAAAGCAGTTGAAAACAATGATTCTAGAAGCCGAGCTGACTACCGAAGTACTTTGCATTGTTGCGTACATAATGTTCTTCACCGGCCGCCCCGCAGCTCATATTTCACGATACTTGCCTCGCCACCTATTGCTCAGAAATCGTAACTATATCTTGACACAGTGCCGAGACAGAAAAAGGAAAAGTGTAGATAAAATATCACATTGTTGGCATAAAGGTTAAATTCTTTAGGGCTTACCATTTTGACAGATGGGAGAGTTTTATTCCCACACTTTCAAATTCAGGCAGTAGTAAAACGGAACTAAAAAAAGAGGACATTCCTTGATTTTTCTCAAAACCCACCCGGACCATTTTTACGGTCCAAAAAAGAGGACATGTCCGGGTAAAAGAGGACATCTGGTAACCCTAGGTGGGGAGAATCATGAAATCATAAAGTAAACGTGTAGTGAAATAGCCATTAGGCCATGTGCTCCATTGCGATTAAAATTTAAAAATAAAATAAAAATTAATCGACGATGTTACTGTCGGATATAGACCATAGTTTTATGCCATCTATGACCTTCTATCTTGCTGTCAGATTTGTTCCGGGTTTGATTGTTGGACACTAATTTTTGAAGCTGACAATGAAAAATATAGTTAGCACATGTGATGTGAGCACCTTAATATTTTCATGTTCATTTGCAGGAGCGGATCCAGGATTTTGGTTTGGGAGGGGCTTGAGCGGACTTTGATTTGGGGGGGGGGCTTGGCTTGAGTGGATTTTGGTTGGGGGTGGGAGGGGGGGCTTGCCTTCAGTGGATTTTGGGGCCTTTAGTCGGGCAAAGAGTAGTAGTAGTATTCATAGTCTCCTCGGGCCTCGAATCCGTAGAGCTAAAAAAAGGTCCCAAAATTACAAATTTTTTTGGGGGGTGGGGGCTTGGGCTCCCTAGCACCCCCCTGGTCAGTTGGTTGTCATATTTCCGACCATTTGCTACGAAAAGATTGGGTCATTTAGTTAAAACCGCACGCAGCTACAATCATTAACGCTGTTTCGGCACAAAAAGTTGTACTGCGAAACGAGCAAATGCTGCCAACAGATACCAACGAAATTTGTCACCTTTCCAAATTAAATGTTGCAGCCAATTTTTCAACAAGACGCTCATATAATGTGTACATATGCAATAACGAAATTGAAGATTCTCCATCTAATTGTGATGGCAGGCAATTACGACTGCTGTCTTACACATATCCGGCCAAACAAACAAAAAACAGCCGCACCAAGTTTGTGTCTTGGTTACTTAGGCCATCACATCTACAGAAACAGCTGTGTCATCCTCTCTGTGAGTTATATAACAGCATCTGATCAACAGTTCTGTTCATGA
The DNA here is from genome assembly GCA_031002005.1 of Vandiemenella viatica. NCBI lineage: Eukaryota > Metazoa > Arthropoda > Insecta > Orthoptera > Morabidae > Vandiemenella > Vandiemenella viatica. The sequence goes on along the minus strand of JARYHS010012519.1, from coordinate 62,657,703 downwards.
CATGAAAGCATTAATCATTTACTTACTTTTTTCCTCACAATCGTCGTAACATGGTCGAGTACGTGTTTTACCTAACTGTATTGTTAATTAAAGTGTTATGGCAGGCTGATAAACAGTTCTTATATATTAAGCTATAACTGATACACAACATGGTATTTGATTGATGTAACAGTTGTTTGACTATTATTTATGACAGTTATTACACTACCGGAGGGAAACTAACACATTTCTCTTGCTTCATTTACATCTACATCTAACATCCATACTGTGCAGTTCACAAACATTGTGGGTGGCAGAGGGTGCTGAGCACCAATCTTAAATCTGCGCATTCCAATCCCGAACAGCACGAGGAAAGAAAGAATACATAAAAGCATCAATACGGCATCTTATTTCTCGAATCTTATCCCTCCGGTCATTGCGACACAAATAGATTGGTGGAAGGAGTATCTCACTGCACTCGTAGTTCATAGAATTTCGTATATTATCCAATAAATTTAAACGTAAATGACGTCGTCTGTCTTTCAAACTATCCGACCCCAATCTATGTATCAATTCTGTGACGCTTTCATAAGGGCTGTAGCAACCAGTCACGAATCGAGCGACTCTCCTCTGTACCCTCTCCACTGAGTCGATCAGGCCCTTGCGATACGGATCCCAAACTCCACAACAGTAATCCAGATGCGGACGCACTAGTGTTTTATACGCTATTTCCTTTGTATGAGCATTACAATTCCTCAGAATACGACCTATGTATCGTAATTTAGAATTAGCTTTGCCTACGACGGAAATTATGTGCAAGTCCCATTTCATGTTGCTTTGTACTATTACCCCCAGATACTTCAGGGAATCAACCGTGTCAACAGGTTGAATGTTCGTGATGATAAGTACGTGATATTCCATGCAACCGGCCTTAGACGGCTACTGTGGTGGGTGTTCCCTCACTCACATCCAAATAGTAACTCACCGGGAAGATGTAACTGTGATAGTACAGTTTGCCTTCCTTGTTGTAGAAGTGTTACTGTATGTGTGGATGATTGTGATGGTTCGTGTGTATTTCGAGGACAGCGTGTTGTTTGCTTTGTGTATGAGAGATGAAAGCAGGAAAGACATTAAGGGACTACCTTTTTTAATGTCCTCCATCTGATGAACGAATCACCATCAACAACGTCAAATGCCCTCAATCCATGAGAAATGTGAGGATACAATTAAGTGATTAAAAATCGTGCACCACCTTATTTTCTACCTGCTGCCAAGTCCTGATCGCTGAAAATTTCTCCCATCACCGGCTCTTGAACCAACTAACCACATGCGGAGCGCCAGACACCCTCAGCGACGTCACGTAAGGAACCTAGTTTAAGTATCCATAAGATGATGAAAATGTTAACTAAATAAAGAGATTCCGCATTCGAACTAATTTCTCAATCAGCATTCAGGGGCTACAAAATTCGACCCTTGTTCTTCCCTTTCCTGTAAAAGCACAATGGACGGGAAAACTGCTTCCGGCAAGGCAGAAAAGACATCCGTTACGCTAACTTTTTATAGAGAGAAACCGGCGTAGTTTACGAGACCACAATTCCGCGGCATAGCTGTGACGGTGGGAACTATTTGCTGTACCGTGTTCTTTCAGATGAGTTGTCCATATATTTATAACTAGTTTTAACACACGTCAAAAACCACGGATACACCTATGGTGGTAGTAAGAATTTATTCTGGAAAGGCTTCTAAGGAAAAACGATCATTTTTAGTAATATTTTTCTTGATATGAGTACCTTACTCTTGTTAGATTATCGGAGTATTTGGCTAGGATTTTTTTTTTTTTATTATTATTATTCAAATAAATGCATTTTATTTTAAATGACGGAAAGTATAATATCAAAGACGGATAACTGTCTTTATTTGACTGGTATATTTCGCGATTACGTACTTTCTCTGAGTTTTCAATAAATTTCATTGTTTCTTATCTTCTGCCAAAAAAATTCTTAGGTTATGTTTTGACCTAGTACTTGTAACTGATACAGATAAACAGGCCCATCGTTGGCTGTTTGAACGCCTTTGTGCAATACCGATTATGCATCCCCCTGTCTAACTACAGCCAGTGGTGTACCTAAGAATTTTCCGAGAACCGGGTCATGAGATTGCCACCCCCATGTTACCACCTCCCTAAGTGTCGTCGCCCCCTGAAGCAAGGTCACCGCTACATAAATTTGCCGCCCCCCTGGACGTGCCGGGCTTGTAGATAATATAGCGTAAACATCGAATACCCTTCTCCTTACATGAATTTCTGCATCTAGTCGTAAATAAACAAAAAGCAACATACAAATTTAAACGAACCTTCCACTGTAACTTTGGAACGTGTGATTGCCCCACATTAAATTTTTTTTATTCCTACTCTTTATATGTTTATGCAGCTACTTCCACAACAGACAGTTACGTTTTATCTGGCTTCGAACTTAGATTTTGTTATGACACTATAACTGAAAATAAAATAAATTTATTTCAAATTTACACTTCCTTTTAACAGTATAAAGTAATTAAGTTATTCAATTGTACTGATTAGCCAAGCAGCGCTGCGGTGGCAGACACTGTAACTAACACTTCGGACACTATCGAGGCTCGCAGAAGTATCCGGCCGCGGGCATGGATGTTAAGTGTTGTGTGTCTGTGTGAATGTCCTGTCCGTCCTGTGGCGTCCATACATTGGAAAAAAATACACATTGAGCTGGCTGTATGGCCTCCGTTGCCGAATGCCATTAAAAAAAAAAAAAAAAAAAGGCTCGCAGAAGGTTGCCGATCCGTGGAGGTGAGTGCGCAGTCTCCAGACAACGCATGTTATTAAAAAGGATAATTAGCGTTACGAATACTGATTCTTTAGTTTTTCCTTCGATTTCCTTTCCGAAATCTCATTAGTTGAAATCACACTAGTTAATTTTACAACTAGAATAATCAACAACAGTCACACAGCTATAGATAATGTATTCCTAGACACCTCAAAATTAAATATTAGCAATAATTGCTAAACAGTTTGCAAGGGAGGTCTAGAAAGTAGTCGGCATCGATCATAAAGGGCTTACTGTTGTAAAGCGAAGGAACAAATATGTTAATGAAAATTTGGCTATTTCCGTTCTCTATAAACGATTAGAAATTTACCCGCCAGTGAGGGTCGGTGCGCCAAGACGCCGCATACTGGATCTGTTACGTCAGGGGTGTCCAACCCAAACGATCTTGTGGGCCACTTTCGAAATGTATCATAACTCCGCGGGCCGTATATAAAATCATATATCCCCATATTAGATTTAGATTCACTATAGACATTATTTTGGAGTATAAAATTTAAACATAATGAGTTATTATTATTTTGTTTCCTATTGTTCTTACATGTAAACATAAATAATGTAATAATAATGATACTCATAATTTCTAGAGATAATTTTTTAGTATATGGATCATAAATAATGTATTTTTTAAATACAGTGGTTTTCACTACTTTGGCCATTATAAAATAAATATGTTTTGCAAAAGTGTGATGAATCTCGCCGGATAAATATTCCAGGTGTGCCGCGGGTTGGCCACCCCTGGGTTAGGTTCTGCGGTGCAGTATAGGGTCCTGGTCCTCATATAGCGGCCACCTTGATTGCCTGACTGCGGTTTTTAGGCGATTTTCAGCAATTTTCAAGGCGATTACCGGGACGGTCCCCCAATCACTGCCTCATAAACTATACATTTCTCAAACAAAAAATATTCTTATCACACACAGAACACTTCAGAGACGTATGGAAACACTTCCACAATTATCACGTTGAATGAGCTGAAAGTAGCTATAAAATGCTCTGCGTCAGCAGAGGCAGGCGACTATAAAATCATAGCTCCAAAGTTGACCAGGACAATGATGAGCAAAACTCATCAAAGACAGCCGACCCCAAAATGTTGGGGGAAGATGGTGAAGAAGGAGAAGAGAAGTCTTGTGGGTTGCTGTGACTGAGTTTTGCAAGTAATAATAAATTTGTGGTCTTAGTTTTTTGGACCTATGCATTCATGGGGTAGACCCCCACCTTGAAAACAAACTACAGCATACACAAAAAAACATCACCAATAACGCTGGCGCGCGTCACACATGGTTCGCTGTATGATAGTAGCCCACTTGACCCGTCTCTGAATAGGTCGTCGTTAGTAGTTTCCAAAATGTACGCAGGACGTAAAGTGCAAATTAAAAACTAAACAGAAGCACGTTACTTTCCAGGTTGTTGGAAATGCAAAGACACAAACTTAGAACAAGCATATGATCGTGAGTCTGATTTGGATTATACGTGCAACGTGATTTAATAAAAATAAAAATAGGTCCTTTAAAATTTTTAGATTTTTCTGAAATGAGCAGAGATTCGTGCAGCATCCGTCGTATACGTGATTAGGAAGAGAAATACAACACTTAATTTAGAGCGCCTTTGCACACATGGGTCGGAACGCGAATCCTTGAACTCTCCCTTTTTTTGATTCGACGTCACTAAAGTCGGCAGAGAATGGTGGACAAGTAAAGGGAAGGAATTAGGACAGGGCCTTTCGAATAAACCATCTCGGCATTCGCCTGGAAAGATTTATGGAAATCGTGGAAAACCGAAATCTGTATGACCGAACGGAGGTTTGAATCCACGTCCTCCCGGATGCCAAGGACGAATCTTTACCACTTCACCACGTGTCTTAGTCTCCTTGAACCTGAAGTGATCAGTACCAGTGTACCTCCGTTAACCGTACTTCACCTGGTTCGTTCCTTACACTCAAAAATGAGTTGTTACATTACTTTTATTATATACGTCGTAAATGGGCTGATTAATTTTTCCAGTACGCAGCATATTAGCGGCATATTGTGATGTAGTTCGTGCTTTGTCTTCTACGAAGGCGAATTCGAATTCTGTTAATGAAAAAAGCCCACTCAATCATATTACGTTTCTTATAATGGACTCTAAGGATAAACGATGGCTGATACAATTCAGTTTTTTTTCCTGGAGCCACATACAGATCCATGAAGTTCAGAGTTGTTTACACTAAAGGATAGTTACCAGTGAATTACCACGCAACCGGACTTAGCAATATTGTGGGTAATATGTTCTCGGCTCAAATTTCTGCACATCCCGGATATTTATGCAGTGTTTTTGTAATATTACTATTGGTTAAAGGTTCTCAAACTGACGATAGCAGCCCTCCAGGGGTGAACGATGACATGTCAAGGGGTTGGGGGGGGGGGGGTGAGAGGTAGCTTCGCCGCCCGTGCGGACGATACCTTTTTTTAACTCAGGCTTTACGGCCCGTCGACGTCGAGGACTTTAGAGGCGGAATGGGACTGGGACAGTGAACTGGAAGGAATTCGGCCATGGCCTTTTGAAGGAAGCATCTCGGCATTCGCCTGGAGTGATTTGGGGAAACCTTGGAAAACCCAAATCTGTATGCCCAGACTGTGATTCCAACCGCCGTCCTCCCGAATGCGAGGTCAGAGCATTAACCACTCACCAACCACGCTCTGCATCATCGGATGTACTATGTCTCCCTTATCGCTTCTTCTAGTTAAATACCTTTATTCTAACATCCATCACATACTTCACATGCTTTCTCAGGTTGCAACTGTGAAAACGTAAAATTTCGGCACAATTCTGAAATTACTCGATGTAGTACTTTAAAAGCTAGATTTGGAAATAATATACGATGCTGCTGCCAAATCCGTTTTGGTTCAAGTCTTAAAATGTGTATCCCAGCATATCACAGCCAACGCTGCGATTATATTCATCTTTTTATTTTGCGAAAGAGGGTTTATAACTGGTTATTGCAATAAAAACAAAGTATCTAAGCAAACTCCATATTGCTATTGAATTACCTTTTTTCACTTTTTATTATCTGACCAAGAAGAGTTAATCTTTTAAAAAGAAATACAACTTGATCTTTCCTCCAGATTTATTTCTTCTTTGTTACTCCTTTTCAGTAAATTTAAACTGCGTTATTTTTTCCAGAAAATTAAAAATTTGTACTTTTATAAGTAATAAAAATAAATAAATTACATTTCAACTTGCTTTTCTTTACCTTTGTAATAATAAAATTGTAGTGGGGATGGGGAAATTTTTCTGATGATGGGGCGTGATAACAAAATTTTGGAAACCTCTGCTAAAGTAAACCTTACTTCGTGATAGATTAGTACTACCTAAGACAAAGTTGATTCCATTTTGGAGATACAAGATAGAAACGAACCGTCTAATAGGTCCCCATTACACTATACTTCGCCTTAGCTTAATATGAATTGCAGAAAGAATTTTTTTTTCCTTATGGTTTTGCGTCATAATAGAGGAGGGTAGGGACTGGGTGCAAGGTACTGGAAGGAACTCAGCCACGGCCTTTTGAAGGAACCATCCCGGCATTCACCTGGATTGATTTCGGGAAACCACGGAATACCTGAAATCTGGATGACCAGAATGCGAGGTCAGAGCGTTACCACTTACCGTTTGGGCTCGGTCCCAGATTAGTGTGATCCATAGTAACAATACACTCCTAAGGAATCTCACAAGCATAATGATGTCATCATGTACGTTTTGCTCTCAACAATATTTATTTACAATTATTTAACTTAGTGGTATGACGACTCAGTGGTTAAATCGTACGGAAAAGTCCCCAGTTCGAAGCCCTGTCTCAGCGGGGATTATCAAAGACCATCAACCCAACCTTCATCTCTGGCACAGCTAGCTGTGTAATGTGAAGTTCGCCAGAACGCTTCCGTGGTTCGCATTCCACGTTAAACTGTAGGTCCTATACACCTGGTAGGCTTACCGCGTTAGGTCAACAGCAGCTGCGATAGGGGCGAAAAACGCATCCAGCAAAACTCTTTCACCAGGCCATTACGACCACATGAGCCTTTACCTTTACTGGCACTTTAGGCTTCGGATATGTGTATTTAATAATGCGAACTGACATAATCTTCTAGGAAAACGAATCAGATAACAGAAAATAATATGTTAGAAGCAGGCACCTTAAGATCTTAAATACTGTATGGACAAACGTCTGGACCTTAGAATTGGGCCTAACAAATCAATAGTAGGGAAAGATATGCGGCAATAATTTCGTAAGGCATACTCTAGACCAGCGGTTCCCAACCTTTATTGGTACACGACCCACCTTTAAGTAAAAAAATTTTTCGCGACCCACCTAATAACAGAGTCTATCTAATATCAGAATGAGAAATGTTGTATGACCTCGATACGCTATCGACTATCCTATCAAACTAAAAGGCAAATGTTAGTACAAAGGAAATACTATCAACAAAAACAAGGAATGATAATACATAAAACAACAAACATATTATAGACCGGGAGGCGGCTGCACAGACCATCACCTCATCGAGTTGACTCCTGAAATTCCACGATTAGAAGTAACTCGAGCAGCATATTAAAATGCAACTGATTTTCCAAGTAGCTTTTTGGTGGAAAGCAGCTGCAGACCTGATTTTAGTGTTTGATTGGTAGCTTAATCATTGTGTTTTACTGCACCCAAACGTATGAAAATATGGAAGACTGGGAGCAGGTAAACAGAATGGTAAACTTACCAGTCAACCACTAAAATGGGTTTTGTAGGTGTTTCCCACCAAGATATGCCTTGGCACATCCGTGTCATTTTAATTTGCAAATCGAGTTTTAACTAATCCTGGAATTTCAGCCATCAACTCGATGAGAAGATGCTTTGTACAGACGCCTCCCGCTTTTTTACAAAGATAATGAAAAATATGATTAATTATTATAAACCAACAACTTTACAATCGGTGAGATTTCTGGCACTGGTGTTTGCTGATGAGGGCACCGATATCAGGGTTAACACTGATTAATTTGAACCTTAAGTCACTTTTTACACATAGTTTAATTCTGTATTTGTTTTTCAAAAGCAATAATATATATTTTTGTGGTAAAAACCTCGATTTTTCCGCGACCCACCAAAACAGACGCCGCGACCCACCAGTGGGTCCCGACCCATAGGTTGGGAACCGCTGCTCTAGACGATTGCAACTACGGAAAGAAGGACCGATCCAACAAAATTCTAGTGGATCCTTTATTAAAATGGAGTTAATACGCCTGTGAAGGGGTAAAGTGGATTTACTTAACCATTTTTTTTAACTGCTTTACGTCTCTCAACAGCGAGGCCTTTAGAGACGCGAAAGGATGGGGGCAAGAAATGGGAAGAAATTCGGCCATGGCCTTTTTAAGGAAGCATCCTGGCATTTACCTGGAGTGATTTGGGAAACCATGGAAAACCCAAATCTGGATGCCCGGATGGGGATTCGAACTGCCGTCCTCCCGAATGCGAGGCCAGAACGCTATCCGTTACACCACCACGCTCGGTTTTTATACTGAACCACTGTGGTGACTACTTACTTTATGAAAGTCCTTCAAACATAACTACTAGATTAGGATGGAATAGTCAGAAAAAAAGACCTATATCATAGTCACCTAATTTATGAGGAGCAACGCCATCACAATATTTTATCTTGTGGTTTAGGTAAATAGTACCGTCTTCCTTATTTATCTCTTGGAATCAAAACAAAGATGTCGAAAGGATGCATACAGATATGTTTACGAGTTGATAGAGACGAAAGCCAAATTTAAATATTATATTGCCCGTCTTTTTTCCTTTTAATGGAGATTGCAGAGTATCAACTAGAAGTAAGACTGAGTCTGTAACTGTGTAGCGGACCCGTGAGTTGAGTGGCAGCTCCTCCTCACCTGTTGGCTGGACCTGAGCTGCGGTGCAGACGTCGCGGTGGCGACTGCGGCTGGCCGCTCCGACGCCGCCACTACTTGCTGCGACGGCTGGTCACGTGACACGGCCCTGGCGGGGGCAACAGCAGGGCTCGGCCGCACACACGGGGGATCACTGTATACGACAAAACAGCAATTCTGCCTCGTGTCCAAACTCACTATAAAGGTTGTATGGCTTTTAACATGGGATTAACTGCTCCATACATCGATGATGGAAGACATTTTCATCACTCGTCTTTGGCCAATGAGGTAGTAAAGCTACTGGTTCAAAATTCCTGATCGCCAGATTGTGTATCAAATATCTGTGTTAAATCCCAAACCTTTCTGAAATGAATTAGGGCGTAGGATACTGGTCATTATTCATCTTTTCTTGGTGTCTCTTGAAAGATTAGATCTAAATCGATAGACACCAGATTTCATCTTAGCCTTTCTTTCATATTCATGTAACTTATTCCACAACCGAAGTAAGTCAGAAATGGACAGACAGCTCCTTTCCTACAGTTCAACGTGGAATTGTATCAATGGATTTCCATCATTTTCTAAAAAAAAGCTAGATTTGCAAGACACAAAGGAGTGTGTGCAAAGCAGAGCAGTTAGATTTTTTATGTGGAAATTACCGCAGAACCCACTAACCGACGTGATTAAGGAGCTGAATTGGGAGTCATTTGAAGATAGGAGGAATGTATAAGGCATATGTTGGTGACGGTATTTGGAAGGGTATTGGTCGAAGAATTGACAGTAGTGGATAGAAGAGAAAATATGACAATGACCACAAGTTGGCACTCGATATTATGCATAAGGGAGTGGGAAAAGTTTCTTTTGTTGGTAAGGGTGCCAGAGATTGGAATAAATTACCAAGGGAAGTGATGAATAATTTTACCAAAAACGCCAAAGGAATTTAAAATTAAAGTACGTAAATCACAAAAGTAGACGGGGAAGTACTGAAAGTATGTAAGATAACAACAAAATATATTAAGAAAAATGTAATTAGATTACTATGAAAATTGGCACCGGAACATGTGCTTCATACAATTCAATTCAATTCAATTCAATCAAATCACTCAGTATATAATGAGCCAAAAGAGATTTTACTCCAAATTGAGGTCGAAACTTAATTCGAAAATAGAAGAATCAGTCGTCATTATCATCTTCCCTTCCAGGCCCAGGTTGTTATGGTCTCCCCCGAATTTTTTATTTGGTCCACACCTCATGGATAGGTGGGTTGATATTTTTACACACAATTAAATTTTTAATGCGGTATTTCTTTTCGCGGAAACCGCTACACTCCGATCAAGAATATGAACCATTCCCTTCGTACCGTAATTCACGTCAGCTGCAGCGAGCATCAGGAGCTACCCACGCCTGCCATTGTCCTCTGCTACTCACGATACGTGAGCGATTTGCTTAAGTTCCTATTAGCGGTGCAACAGTTGCGCAGTGCTTCAAGCCAGCCAATCATATTGCACATCACCCTCTACAAGGAACGTAGCTATAGATGGTCTAGGCACGTACTGAGTGGTCTATCTACACTAATAAAACGCTAAGCTTGGTCATAGTGTAGCCGTGTCCGCTGTCGTAACGCACCCTTACTTCGAAACTGAAGTAATTGCGGTCAGATAGGTCGCTGCAAAATTGAGGTTGTAGGAATTATTTAATAACAATTCTATTTGTTAAGAAATCGAGAAGAAATGAATTTTCAGAGCACTGAAAAATTAAATTATTTGTTGCTTTTTAGTTATTTATATTCCATCAATGTAGATGTTTTCTTATAATCTCTGTCCAGAGATATTGATTTTACAGTAAACTAAGAATTATGTACTAAATTACAACATGTGCATTTAAAATGTTAATGCTTAAATCCCTTTAATACTCACTGGAAATCCCGTGTTATGTCAGGCGGTATATATATATATATATTTATCTGCTCTAACAGCGAGGTCTTTAGAGACGGGAAAGGATGGGGGGCAAGGAATGGGAAGGAATTCGACCATGGCCTTTTGAAGGAAGCATCCCGGCATTTGCCTGGAGTGATTTGGTAAACCATGGAAAACCCAAATCTGGATGCTCGGTCGGTATATTTACATCCCGATCCTGCAGTAATACACACTGATATATGTACCAGTATTTTGAGTTTCTTTTTTTAATTGGTTGCTTCTTGTTTAAGTAGATGGTTTCATTAGATTCTCTCATCGCTGTTATTGACATTTGAAATCATTTTTATATTGCCATACAGTGACTACATTAATGGGCGTACGGTATTATTTATTTATTTTCGTTTGATTTAGATGGTTTCATTACATTCCCTGATCGCTGTTATAGCAAGAAATGAAATATGGCATCACGTTTGTATCGCGATACAGTAGATGTACGTATTTAAGCGAGTGCGATGAAACCTTTAATTTTCGTGCAGAAATATTAGAATTCGTATTTACAGCAGAGGGAATGAGCTAATTACACTTTCAAAAATGATTTTCAAGTTATGAGCTACAAATCTACGTTGATCCTGTTATTTTTGACGTGCTTATCAGATATTTATTAACGAATACTGTTTGTAAGAACGGTTATCATATAATTTTGGTCCAAAATGTCTTCAGATGCAAAAGCTTTAAATACAAAATACAGACTAAGGCTAGATGCAATACTCTGTGATCTAGCGAAGTGTGCTTTAACTTTTTAATAATTTATATTTTAAGAGAATAACTTGGAATAGTATCATTCGTCCAGTCAAATGCGAAAGAAACACCAAAAACATCAAATACACAGAAAAAAATAGCAAAATTACTCAGAAAAATACATAGAAGCTTCGCTTTTGCGTGTGTAGCCTACATTCGCCAGTTTTTGTTCATTTGTTTTTTGTTTTTACAGTATTTGCACTGGTCGTAGAAATACACTTAAAAAAGGGATGGTATAAACGAAAGAGCAAATCACGAGCGGCAAAATATCTGATGGAATTAATGACTCTGCAGTCTTATTGCACGCAAAATTTATTTATAGAAAAGCAAAACATTTTATGGATCATTTTATGAATTGATTGAGGATATTAGAATCTGTTGTATCTGAGTTTAATAACCAGAAGCATGTCTACCACTTAGTAGCAGTTTTTACCGCATTTATAGTGGCATGCGATGTGATGAAATGCGTTGTGGGATGCTTCTCTTCGTATGTCCTTGTTGAGCTGACGCCCACCCACCTCCCATAGTGGTAACCTAAAAAAATAGAGAAGTATGCATGCAAACATGACCTCAAAAATGGGTAATGTGACCTAAAAATGACAAAATATGATTAAAAATTTAAATTTACAATATATTAAAACATATATAAGAACGAAGTCTTTCTCGGCGTTGAGAATGTATAAACTGCTCTCGGGAGACTAGCCGAGTCAAGAGTGCGTTGTCACACGATATTTCGGCGACTAGAATCATTGCCGCCATCTTCTGGTGAAGAGGCAATGAATCTAGTCGCCGAAATATCGTGTGACAACGCACTCTTGACTCGGCTAGTCACCCGAGAGCAGTTTATACATATTAAAACATGCTTTATTATACATAATCTATTTTATCTAGTAGTGTCGCTTTCATGTAGCCAGCGTATTTCCTCCTTGTATAATTGGGAAGTTAAATATTTTACAAAATTATTTTCATGTTCCTGTAAAAGAATTGATTACTGGATTTTTAATTTAAAAAACGGGAATTGAATATAAACTAGTGTTAGACCGTAACCATTTTTTGAGTATCGTCATGGGTCTAGAATAGTTTGTTTTTAGGATGAAAGATTATGACAGATTGACTTGATCTGATCAGATATAAACTTGACCTGTGTTTCAGGGTGAATAAAATCTCTTGAGCTTGAAGAAATCAGAAACATTAATAGAGGTAGATATTAATCACGAACAGAATCATATAATTGCTTAAATACAAACATGACTTGTATTTAAAAAAATTCCAGTTTACTTTGAAAGCATCATGTTGTTTTTTATTTAGATTGGGCATACACTCATAATGTAATCATTGGTCATAGTATCTGTATCGTGTATACACATTCCATTTTAACAGTTACGCAACTCCGAAGAAATAAATTGCCAGAATAGTTGATTCAGTAACATATTTGGTCTGATGTCCACTTAAAATAACCTAATAACTCACGTACAGCGAAGTTGTCAGTAAAATACCTAAAAAGCAAATAAACTGTAATGCATAAACTTTGGTCAAGCAACAACATTAGTGAAAGTTTTAACATAATTGAATTTTTTTTTGAGCCGGAATCACAATTGGCATTCGTGGTTACAGCACAGACCATGCGTAATTTAATTTTTTAAAGTATTTTTTTTTAAATGTTGCTTACAACCGTGACCTTTTTTTTTTGGTGTTTTGACCTGTGTTTCAGGGTGAATAAAATCTCTTGAGCTTGAATTAGTCAGAAGCAACAATAGAGGTTGGTATTGAACACGAACAGGGACGATCGGGCAATCGTATAATTGCTTAAATACAAACTTGACTTGTATTTGACTCTTAAAGTTCACTCTGCAAAATTTAAAAAATTTCCTGTTTGCTTCGAAAGCGTCCCGTTGTTGTTGTTGTTGTTTTTTTTTTTTTTTTTTTTCCCGAGACCGGGCAAACACTCATAATGTAATCATTGGTCATAGTATCTGTAACGTCCAAAGAATTTCATACACACTCAATATTATTAAACAGTTGAGTAACTACGAAGAAATGAATTGCCAGAATTGTTGATTGGGTAACTTATTTGGTCTGATGCCCACTTAAAACCTAATAACTCACGTACAGCGAACATAAACAAATTCCATTAGCGAAAGTACCTAAAATACATAAACAGCAAAATTCCTAAACAGCAAATAAACCCTAATGCATAAGCATCATTCCTAGGCCGGAATGACAATTGACATTAATGGTTACAGCACAGACCAGAAGTAATTTATTTTTTTTAAAAATTTCTCTCATTAGCAACATGTTACCGCAAAGCAGATCCACGTTTTTTCAGGCACAAAATTTATCAATATTTTTAACTATGAAACGCTGTGAAAAGTAAACTTAATGAGTGTATTATTGCAATTAATTTGGTAGCAGTTGCATAGCTATTAAATTGTGGACATAACCACGAACTTCTTCTAATGGTTTCTGTCGTCGCTGCTTTGCAAGCGAAGGCTGACACGTGACACCAGTCTCCAACCAATAGCTATCGAGGTGAATGAATGAGTGAGCTCAGGATATTATATAGTAGATTTGTTGTGGATTAGTGTAATATCATTATTTATTCTTGTTTTGTGCAAACATTGCAGTATATCACCAAATGCATCTTCAAGATCTCGAAGAGGAATTTTCTCCTGTTGTCACTTAAAACTGTCTTATACTCTGAGAAGCTTCGGTCGATATAGCAAAATGTCACGGGAGCGTACTTAGTCAAGTCACTGTAATTTAATTGTGGGTCGTCTTCAGTCAAAACACATTTACCGCCATGTAAAATTTGCAAATTGTTGTATATCCAGTATTCCCACTCAACACTTTATCAAGTTTATTCTTTAGTGAACTACCCACACTGTCCTCTGCTTGACCTATCTCGATTTCCATACTTTTAATGACTGCCGAGGTTAAAAAGGAGGGCGGAACATTTACATTTAGAAAGTGACTATAATGTATAACTTTAATTCTTGACCGATGAATTCTGAACAATTCAGTGACAAATAGATCTATGTTTTCCCCCACTGTATAATATGAAAACATTTCTGTGAATAATTATCTTAATTTCTTCTCATATATAACTTCTAGGGTATTTCCGGTACTATTAACAAAAATTAACAGATTTTTCGTCAAATAATTCGTAATTTAACCAAAAGTATGAAAATGGACTGAACATGCGTTTATGTGATATATAAAATAGACTTAAAAACAATTAGAAACGTTCAATCAGTGTGTAATTCAGCATTACAGCTCAAAAAGAAGTTAAGGGAAAAAAATATAATTCGTCATAAAGATCCGAACCCTAGTGATAACGGTGTCTTCTCGGCGAACCGACCCAACAGTCAGTCACCTTCTCACTAGTCGCCGAGCTGTTTGCTGGATGTTGATAAAGCTCCATTCTAGGCGAGATTCTGGAACGGAATCACATAATGCCGAACGGCATGTCCCCAGCTCGATTACTTCTCCCGTCCCTGGAGAGTGTCCAGTCCACTATTCGTCAGCGCATGGAAAGATATATAAACATTTTCGCAAACACTGAGCAGGAATCAGTTTCACTGGTGGATGATAACTCCCGCCACTGACGATTCTCGCCGAAGATTTAGTTCGTACAAACGAAAACAATCCAGGCTGCTCATTCGGAAGGGTGAGGGGGGGGGGGGCACTGCAGTGACAAGTGTCGAACATTAGCCACAGTTCCTGTCCTGGCTGGATCGCCCTTCAGACCGAGCGTGGTGTGTGAGCGATTAACGCTCTGGCCTCGCATTCGGGCATCCAGATTTGGGTTTTCTATGGTTTTCCCAGTTAACGCCTGGCGAATACCAGGATGGTTCTTTCAGAAACGCAATACAGTCCTTTCCCGCCTCTAATGACCTCGATATCGACGAGGCGTAAAGCTACAAAAAAAAAAAAAAAAAAAAAAAAAAAAAAAAAAAAAAAGAAAGAAAGAAAAACCGTCCTTCAGATATCTTCGCAGCTGCTTGGGCTGAGAGAACGTGTCTTAAACAGAATTTCACGGATTATTCGCAACAAAGGCCCAGGTGCTAAAAGGTTTCGCACATGATTTTGGAGGGTTTATTGTCTCCCATAAATTCCAAGTGACTCTAGCAATTTTGTTGTTAGAAACTACCGACACCCAACCGTCCCGCTTGCCGCCTTGCGTCCGCAGTTCCTACACAAGGCTGCACTGTTCACTACACACACTCAAATTTCTATACCAGTCACCAGGGAAAAAAAGCAACAACGACAACTATGATCCATTATAACATATCATAATTGCAATAATTCTTTCAAATAATAAATCCTCGCGATAACAGCAAAAACTTTCGCGGTCATTACCTTATCCCACAGTACATAAAAAATGGAATAAAGTAATGAAAATTTATATTGACTAACTAATAAAAATTGTATCATTACAATAGTTATGCACGTGACCACTCAAGCTCATAGTGTCATAATCTTTGACACTTCTGTACTTACGACCAAAGAAGTTTGAATCATACGACGTATCAAAGTTTTATGAAATTTATGGCATATGATTAGTAGAATAAATTATTGTAAGTCTTGATATTCAAACTGTGATGACGGAAATGAACTAGTGATGTCTGAAAATATATTTCGGTAGCTGACAATAAGTTCCAGCAGTATGAAAGCTTATTCTTCGACTAAATGAATTTACAATAATTTTCGTGTTTCAGATTTAATAGCCCTGACAGAATGTAAAGAACCTTACCAAATATCTTGCAGAGGTGCAGATCTAAAAAAACTATTTCCAATGTCTGCCTAGGGTACAGAAAATTATATTCCTGCAAAATCCTTGGGACAATATAGCAAATGAAAGAATCTTTAGATGTATCTTTGCAAACGGAATTTGTGGTAACCTATTTGCAAAGATAACAAATGAAACGTATCTACAGTGTCATAATAATGTGTTATCATTTGCTGTCGAGTTCTATGATTGTGGTTGATAGCATAGATAATAAAATAAGTAACAGAGCTGTATTAAGACGGCAATCACCACTTATTTGGAATTAGAAATAAATACAAAACCGAGAGAGTTTCGGCAAGATCTCGGAAAAATACACGATTAATGAGCTAAAGAAGTATAGGTAAGATATCAAAGATAGAACAACAAGAAAAAATTTAAATCATTTAAAAATTACTGAAAGGTCTCTCTGACTGATCATTTCAGCGGATTTGCTGCGGTCACTGGAGACAAAAATCCGGAATCCATAAAGATAATTTCCCTGACGTGCAATAAGAAAAGTAAACTAAACTTGAAAAAGTTATGGGATAGGAAGATGCAAATATTCTATTGCGGTAGCACCGCGCAGGAAGGATATTAATGAGCCGTGCAGTGCCGGGGCTATAATATGTACTCTTGAGGGTCGTGTGCAAGGTTTTATTCCCATACGACATGAATTAACAGACTTTGAATGCAGTATTGTAGTTCACGTTAGACGCAAAGGATATTTCATTTCCGAAACTGTTCGTGAATTCAACATTCCTCGATCCACAGTGTCAAGAGTGTGCCATGAATATGTAATTTTCCACATTACCTCCCACCTTGAACACCGCAATGATCCGACACTTCTAATGATCGAGACCAGCAACATATGCGTCGAGATGTCACTGTTGTCAGACTGACAACACTGCGTCAAAGAACAACAATACTCAATGTGGGATATGCGACAGAAGTGTTCGTTCAGACATTGAAGCAAAATTTAACATTGATGGGATATGCCAGCAGAAGGTCGATTCCGTGTGTTTATGTTGACAAAACGCCATCTCCTGGGCTCGTGAACATGACTGGAAAAAGTTTGCATGGTCAGATGAATCTAGGTTATAGTTTGTAAGAGTTGATGGTATGGTTCGAGCATGGCGTAGATCCCACAAGACCATGGTCCCTATGGTGTTATTTGTGATAAAAAAAATTAAATCAGCTCGCGAACAACTCGTAAGAAGTACCTGCATGTTATTCACACTTGCCAAGCACAGGATGTTGTGGAACAATAGGCCTTCTCAGTCCCGGGGGGATTAGTCGAGAAACACATGTACCAGGGAGGTTTTGAGTTAAAGGCAATACAAAAGAGACACTAAATACAGTTTATTGTCAATTCCTGAGGACACTGGTATTTTGCAGACGTATAGAAAGACAGTGACGTATGCTGGGGATATGGTGGCAGTAGAAGCAATGTATGGGATGCTGTGTCTGGAGAAATAAAATGGAATAGTAAATAAGACGACGCAAAGGTTAGAAATTACACTAATTTATGCCTATCGACTCTCGAGCAAGTTTGCAGAAAGAAATGATTGAACGGCGCCGATCGAGAGAGGGTAAGATGAGCTTTGCTGTGGATGGAGCGACGCCGACAGTGGCATTCGATCTTTGGTTTAGACTTGCATATATTGGCCGGTTTTTTTGAACTCGCCAACGCCTGATTGGTGGTAGCGGCTCAACACGACGTCCCATCACCACGTCACGCAAGGGTGCCTGGGGCGACTCTGTACGCCGAGATACCACTTTGCCTGTCGCAGAGCCGAGATCACGCAATGGCAACTTTCCGTTATACCATGCCACTGCTGATCACTCCTATATATTAACGGTAAAGGAACACAGTTTGTGCCACAACAGTTTTACCAAAACTCAGTCTTCAAATGCCCAGTAAACGCCTTTGAGACAATTCAGGTCTTCCACTGAGTTATTTCATTATGAATTGCTAAGAACTTTTGTTGTTATTCAATCAGGTAGGTCACGTATTTCAAATGCTGACGAAAAGTGAGTGCTCGATCCAAGGTAACTTCCAGAAATTTGGGATGGTCTTTGTGTTATACTCTTCCAAGGGGTCCGAAGGTTGGTGATCTGCTTTGGACGGTGGAAGTAACAAGACTCTTTGTCAGATTACAAATAGGTTTTAGTCTCAATTTAGAAAAAAGTGTGTAGAGTTGGTTAAGACTATCAGAGAGTCTTTCTTCACAAATCTGGAAGTTTATATCCTGGAAAGTAATACCCAGATCACTGGAATACTGGAATTTCCTGCAATTTAGTTGAAGTATGCCCGACGACCTGTTTTCCAGGGTTTGACTTACCTAGGTGTCTTTTGGTGTCAACTGAATAGATTTCGCAAAGGTCATGGAGTGTGCAATGCAACCGCACACAAGTGGGGTCTCCGTGAAGATGCGTTGTGTGACTGTGGTGGTATCCAAACAGCTGACTACATTGTAATGGATTGTCCAGCAAGAAGACTATCTGGAGGCCTTTTCACACTGCATCAAGCTGGACCAGCTGCCAGAAGATGGCTTGAATTCCTAGATATGGTTATCTGATCAATGTGTGTTTTGTTTCTATTTGGCATACGATGATAAATAAACGTATTTCAAAGACTTATGTTATTTTGTCTAGCAAGAAATAAAGTTAATTCTTTTTGATTTGTTTAAAAGAAAATAGAGAAGATAATATTTGTTTGTAAATTCGTAGGTTTTACAATTTCTAGAATGGTAACGTTAACCACATTTACTTATGAATTACTATTTTATATTAAAAATCATACGGCATAATCGATTGAACTCACTGGCGTCCTAGTTTGCACATTAATTAATTTGTTTAGCATGCATGTTTTACGCAGAGATAATAAACATTATTCTAATAATCAATAAGAAATGTAATACGCCCTCACAACAAAGAACGTGCACTGTGCACTGTGCAAGCTTGCCTTTAGCGACGGTGGTGATAGGCACCAAAATATTCTTCCGTGTGTGTTGGCTTTCCATAGACAGAGAGGGCTAGCTGGCCGTCTCGTTCTCAGTGTATCTTCTCACAAAGAAAAGACATTTGTCCCTTTCATTCTGTTTTGGTTGTAAATTTTTTGGTGTTGTGCACGGTGTTGATCTATCCCAAGTATTAAATCTGACCTTCTTCTCCATGTGAACACACAGTAAATGTATCATCAACGCACATGAACCACACTGCCTACCGGTTTCTTAGTCACAGAATCAACTTTTCCGATGAAAAGATTACCGAGAAAAGTGGATTACCAATCGGAACACCGTCCAGTTGTTCGTAGAACTCATCCTGGATATGTGTTGGGGTAAGGTACCTTTTTTTATTTGCGGGAAAATAAAGAAAGAACACTAGTGGCATACAACATTAGGTCAACCCACAAAATGAGCCTCGCGGAACGCATTGTGAATGAACCAAATGAGGCGTAATGGAAAGAACTTGCTAAATTAGAAGATTATTCGCTGGCGATATTCCTAGAATCTGTAGAGAAATATTGTCAGAGATGGAGGAAACGCACTGAAAGAAGCGTTTAGATGTATTTTATATGACCACGGAAAACGCTAGAAACATTCCAGGGATATTATTATTACTACTACTACTATTACTATTACTCCGCAATTCACTAAAAGTGTTTGGCGGAGGGTGCATTGCACCTATCAGGAAAGGTAATGGTTTGGAAGGGATATACGGGATATGGCAGGTGGCGCCCATGGGCTATTGTGAGGAACCATCCCACCATTCGCCTGGAGCGATCTAGGGAAACCATGGAAATCCCAGATCAGGATGGCCGGAGTGCTTTATCGGGAGCTACTCCTGTCCGATTTTGTGTTTACTCGCCCGGTAAATCCTTTCTATTCCACTCCCTAATCGCTCGTGGAAAAAATGAGTAAAGAAATGAATCGGTTCTGGCCTGATTTCTCTTATCTTATTTTCGTGGTCATTCCGAGATATGAATGTTGGTGGTAGCAATATTTGTTTGCTGTCATTCCGAAATACGTCAGTCGAGAATTTTTCAATTAGCTTCCGTCGAGAGCAACGCCTTCGGTGCTCCAGGTCTTCCCAGCCTAACTCCTTCAACATGGCACTTACGCTTTCCCTCCAACTATATATACCTGTCACGAATCGGGCGGCTCTTCTTTGGACCATCTCTAATGCCTCCATTCATTCCTTTTGATTGGAACCCCATACAGAGCAGCAGTATTCCAAGTGAGGCCTCACTAGTGGCTTGTACGCAATCGATTTAACTTCCGGAGTGCATTGTTTTAAATTACGACCTAGAAATCGAAGCATACGATTTGCTTTCCCAATTACATTCTCGATATGCTCATTCCACGACAAATTATTACGAATTGTTACCCCTAGGTATTTAGCGGAATCTACCGTTCTAAGGACAGTGCCATTAATTGTATATTCAAAGCTAAATGGTGTCACCTTTTTACTTACACGCATGACTTGGCACTTTTTAGCGTTTAACTCCAACTGCCAATCTTTACACCACGCAATTATTTTCATAATATCGTCTTGTAACAAAGCGCAGTCGTCCTGGGTTGTGATTTCACGATAAATAATAGCATCATCGGCAAATAATCTTTTCATTCCCCTTATTATGTCGCACAAATCATTAATGTATATGAGAAACAACAGAGGCCCTATCACGCTTCCCTGGGGATTATGACGTCCGTAGGCCGGACTGCGGATGTTGCTATTCCTCTCTTCTTAATGGCTGACACCTTTCGTTAGCACTGCTATAAAGCTGATCTGGTGCAAGTTATTATCTTAGCATTATAACCTCCACCCTATCTCTATTGTCTTAAGGAAATAACTTCCACCCGCTATGTTTTATAGCAGTGGCGCGCTGAAAAAGAGAGAAGTAACAACGTCCATAGTCCCGCCTACGAGCGTAATAATATCTCTGGATCTTCTCTAGATTGTTTTGTTTCGTTGGTATTGACAACCAGATAATAGACATTCAGGACTTAATCCCCTTCTGCCGAGAAGAGTCCTGAAGTTTTCGGACGGAACGCCGCTACAATTAATCAACATAACGCAGGTCAACGCCCGACTGTAAAAATGGAGAATTAATCTTCTGCCACGAAAATCATTAAAAGACATAATTCTGTCGCCACCTGAAGGAAAAAGAATGTACGCAGTTGTTAGATCCAAACGGTTAGCCAATCAGCGTTACAGTTTTTCCCCTTACTCGGCGTTTGAAAACAGTATTTTTACTTTTTTTGTCAACCATGGTATTTCTGAAATAAATTTGAATATCTTCTGTTAGTTGCTGTTACATTACACATTTTGTTTATCACATACAACAAATGTTCATCAGAAATTATAATAAAGATATAGTTTCTGTAGAAGACAATGAGAGATAAATCGCTCGTGACACAAAAATGTGTTATAGAAAAATTTATACTTTTTCCGTTTAAGGGTTGAATTCCAAAAACATTGTTTCTTAAAAAATGATTTCACAAAGCTGAGACATTACTCCTTATAATCCTTCTTCATTTATCGATTCTAGTTACATATCCATGGAGATAAATGGCTCGATATACAAAAAACGCATTTTAGAAAAATAAACATTTTTGCCCTTTAAGGGCCGAATTACGAAAAATTCCTTTCTTAAAATATAATGTTACCACGGTGGTAACTCATTTTTCTATATCGGTTAGATATTAAGGGAGATAAATCGCTCGTGACATAAAAACTAATTGCAAAAATATTGATACTTTTGCCCTTTAAGGGTAGAATTACAAAAAATTTCTTTGTTAATATATGACGTCACCAAAGCGGAGATCTTAATCTTTAAAATGATACTTCATTAAACGATTTCAAATAGGTATCCAGGGAGATAAATGACTCGTAACACAGAAAACAGCATTTTAGAAATATTGACATTTTCGCCCTTTAAGAGTCGAATTCCGAAAACTTCATTTCTTAAAATATGATGTGACCAAAGTGAAGACCATAAGCTTGAAAATGACACCTCATTCATTGATTTCGGTTAAGGATGAAAGAAGATATAGGCTTGTGACAGAAAAATACCTTATAGAAATAATATATATGATCATTGTCTACCTCTAAGCAGAAGTGGTAAACGCTTGTTACCTCTGTAACTCGATCATTTAATTTAGACCCAAGCAAAATCTCACAGGTGCTGCTCCTTGGACATTCTACGTGATTGGTTTCTCGCACTTGTACGTCCGTCTAGAACCAATTCATTGAGGCCCTTTTTTCTCCAAAGTTTTACGTACCACACCTCCTTTCCGTTAAAAGACAATCCCCCCTCCCCGGCCACATTTTTATTATTAATTAGGTAAATGCCTACTTTTCAGTATTAAAAATGTCAACTCAAAGCAAACTCACTAAGTATGTGATGTTAGAAGCGGCGAAGGCGATATAGTTCTCCGACGGGGTAGAACTAAGGTATCTTCCACAGGAACAGCAAAACCACATCGCACCATGCGTCTCCCAGACTAGGAATCTATAAATTAGTACTCTACTGATATTAGTACGAATGTAGAAGTTATTGTTTAGTAATGTAGCCAATACAGTTTGAAATTCATCGAATACAGCTATATTTTATTAATATTGCTGAACTGTGGTTCTTAATGAATTTATAATCAAGTACAAATAAATTTAATTTTTCAAAATTTAAATTCAAAATCCTCGATCTATAATGAATTTATGAATCATTCTGCTATCTGCTTTTCTAACTGATGCCGACAATTTGGCAGTTATATGGATTGTCACAGTGCAATGCATCTCTCCGTCTGTACATATCTTTTTTTTTTAAGTCTTTAAATTTCGTCAATATCCAGGCCATTAGAGTTGAGAAAGGGTTGTGGACAAGGAACGAAAGGAATTTGAAGTTTTCAAAGGGTCCTTCCAGGTATTCACTAGGAGTGATTTCAAGAAACCATGGGAAACCAGAGCCAAATGACAGTTTAAATGAAGTATTTGAATTAAACAAGGATGCTTAAAATCAAATTGAATCTAGCGTTGTATACCTTTCAAGCGTTCAGATAAACATTAATTGCCCATCACGAAATGAGGTAAATCTGAATGCTGCATTTATAAAATTACTAGCTTTACCCAGCATGAACTGAAATGCCTTTTTTTTCTTCCTAAGTAGGTACACATACATAAATCAGACACATTTACATGTGCAGAATAAATGAAAGTCTAATGGTTTTATACATAAATTAAATTGGAAAAGTTTATTCTTGAGTTTTTGGGATATACAATATTTTCGTCTTCTGCAAGAGCAGAGTACCCAGGACTGGATATGAAAATTCTGATGTTTTACCCCGTTTGATTGGAGAGTAATAAACATTTCCATCACCATCAACCATTTTTCTTAAGTGATGGGGAATAGTGGATGGGTTTTAAAGTATACGTGTGCAGTGTTCCATCAAAAATCTGATAAAAACTGTGAGTTTCTATAAACAACTTTTGAAATTGAGATGGGTTGGAATAAAGGGGGAGAGAGAATGGATTTTTGTAAAGTAAATGTAGACAGTACTTCTCTGTTTGATTTAAAGAATTCGTGTGCAAAGTTCCTTAAAAATCGCATAGAACTTGTAGCTTTGTATAAAGAACATTGACAAAAGTTAATGGATTGGAAAGAGTGAGAGGGGTTGGGTTTCCAAAAATCAAATTTAGACAGTATTTTTCTGTTTGTTTTAATGTATACGTGCGCAAAGAACGTTTGAAATCGCATGAAATCTGTGGGTATGTATAAAGAAGGTTTACAAAAATAAGGGGGTGGAAAGGAGGGGAGGAGTAGGGTTTCTGAAAACCAAATGTAGACAGTATTTTTCTGTTGGTTTTAACGTATACATATGCAAAATTCCGACGATAGTGTATAAAAACTGCGGCTATGAGTAAAGAACATTGACTAAAATTAAGGGGGTGGAAAGAGGGAGCGGGTTGGGTCTCGCGAAGCAAGTGTATATAGTATTTTTCTGTTTGTTTTAAAGTATATGTGTGAAAAGTTCTGTCGATTTCGGATAAAAAAAATTGTGGGTTCGTATAAAATTAAGGCTTGTAAAGGAGGAGAGAGGGTGTGTTGTGTTTTTTTTTTTTTTTTTTTTTTTTTTTTTTTTTTTTTTTTTTTTTTTTGTCAGGAACTTTCGCACGCGTAATTACAATAACTCACCGAAGTTTCATCGTAATCGGATGACCGGTAACGCATAGAAGACGAACAGACAAACATTTTTCTATATAAGATTTAATCAAAAGCTTTGTTATGATTGCTGAATCTTTTTCATGCTTTACGTTCGAGTTTAATAAACTCTGCTTGTAACTAATCTCGTAATGTATACGTGATTTAAATACTTTCGCTGTTTGCACAGAGGAATCTTTTGAGATGGAATGAAGTTAGATGTGGGTGGGGCAGGTCGTTGACTGTTACGTGCTTGGAGGATGTCCAGCCAGGCGGCAATCAGTGAATCAGTCAAGCGTTAGGTTACGCCTCAAGGGATAGCGGGGCTGACGTGTCGAAAGTCATCACATCACATCGGACTGTGGTGACCGTCAGCATCTTATTTCCTGACGAGGATTACGGCATAGTTAAACCAGTCTGCTATTTCTTTTACTCGAATTTTCTTTACATAATATCAGTCCTCCATAACCACACTTGAAAGATCTATAAAAGTGCAGATTTCCTCATTTATTAAGAGGATTGCATACATGATAAGATGATTATTTATTTGTGTTACTCGGCTCCTTAATAATTAATTGTCCGCCTGTTTCGATTAACTGCGTATCCTACAAATACCTAAAATCTTGATTGATTAAAATCTAGGACCAGGCTGATAGTTACTTTACAGTAATTTTTGTTTATTCTCCGCTAATAATGTATCAGAAGCTTCTCAAGGACTTGTATAAAACTTTTCTTTGTTATTCGTTTGCCTATAGCTGAAAATAACTACTGTGTTAATCGGAATTTATAGATTTTTTTCTGCAATCACCTGAGATTTCCAGTAATTTAAAAACGAACGCAACAAAGACTCACATCGTTGGCAGACAGTTGGTAAAACAGTACTTTTCTCACGTGTGGTTAGTATAATTTACGTCGATGGAGAGAGTTCCATTTAATCTTTTTCAAGACACTTTTAAGCAAACAATGCTGGTAGCTACAACGCCGTTCAGACGTGAGTTAACTGCACTATATGGTAATTGCTTTTAATTGCAAGTATCGCTGGTTTGAGTCCAGCATTGAGTTTGGAGATGTTTTAATTAATTGCCGTATTTTTTCTACTTACTCAGATATAATACACGTGAAGGATTAGTTACTATCACATGCTGTAAAGGTTTTTTTCTTTCTTATTTTCTTTTTTCACGAGCTATTTATCTCACTTGACACCAAACCGAAATCGATAAATGAGGTAACATTTTGAATATTAACATCTTCGCTATGGTAAGATCATTTTTTAAGAAAGGAATTCGACCCTTAAATAACTATCCCACAAAAACAATTCTCGGGCAAGCTGTGTCCATTATAACTTTCCCAGGCTCGGTGGTCAAACGAAGGCTCGGCGGACAAATGAAGGCTCGGCGGACATACGAAGGCTCGGCAATGCAGGAATAGCGCATAATGTCTTCCTCGCCCGAATCGTGTATCGAGGATTGTACATCACAAAAAAGTGGACAAGATAAAATATCATGGTCATTCTTGAATCTACAGTATATCAGTGACTACTAACAACATTTTGTGTAAGATCTATCAATTGAATCATCGTAGACATGAAGTGTAATGTGTATGTGTTCGATAAACATGTGTAACGGAAGTATTACAAACCACGAGATCATAACACAGTGCAACTAAAACCATAATATAAATAATTTATCTGCAGTTACTGACATATAAAAAATATACCCTGAATCCTCATTTAATGCATTATTATATATAAAGAAGCTTCAAATAAGTGTAACGTCTTGTAAGGATTAGTACCTATTAACACACAACATTGAACTCACTTTAATGACATAACTGATATCACTCTCACGCGTGATTGTAAATAACCAAAAGATCATTCATATGTTCACTTGAAAGACTGAGTTGGGCCCGGTCTTTAAGGATCCGAATTTTCCGAAAGTAAACGTATACAATCTTATAGAATAATTTAACAGCTCGTAGAAAATAACAAGAATAAGACATATACTCTTCACTCTTTAATTTTTCAGTTTCATCGTCCTTCTAGTTAGCGATTTTGAGACTGCGATGCTGTTTGTGGCTGTACCGATTGTGCAGAGCGAGTACCAGCATAGCTTCGTCGCCAATAACATATCGAGCCTACTGTTAGGCTCGAGCTTATGTCCAGGCTCGGGCCTTTGCACTGTATTTCCGGCATTTGGCTTGCAGCGACAAACCGAGCGAGCCTAGACAACGTTTACACGTCTCTAATGTGGTCTATGCGGACTTTCCACGGCTTGCAGAGCACTCCTGAGCTGACAGATACTCCTACCTCAGAGTCTGAATGTGGGGAACGGCCGTATTGAGTGGTGTGCTTGTCCTTCGGAGGCCGTTAGTGGCGAACCAGCTGTCCCACATACAGGCCGCTGTACCGTTTCCTTACTTCATCTCACCTACACAGACGACAAACAGATTAATGGTGGCGCCAAAATCATTGCCCACCTCACTAACGGACAGTGGGACAGTGAATGCGACAGGATTCCTGTGTGAATACACCCTGTACTGCTGTAACACTAGTCAGCTAGTTCGGTAACAGTAATAAAGGAATCAAAGGAAACTTGGGCTATAGAAACGTCGTTAAAAATGAAGGGAAATTATTATTTTGTTTCAGTCAAGGAGGTTAAAACTATTTTCTCATTTAATGTACAGGGTCCGGCAATAAAACCTCCCACATTTCACGTAGCCGGCGTGCGGGTCGTAGTGAGGATACTGACGTGGAATGTATTTTGTTTGAAAGAGGTGTACCTGCCATTTTCAGTGTGCTTAGTGAGCATCGTGCGTTTGTTGTGGTCGAATTTATTCGTAACAGTTGTTCTCAGATTTTCGGAGACGATTCGAACTTGGCCTACATGATCATGTCCCGGATAGAAAAACTATTCAACTGTGGGTGTCAAACTTTAGAAAGACAGGTTCAGCACTAAAAAAAAAAACCTACAGGCCGTCCTCGGACTGCAACAACGCCGGAAAATTTGGCGCGTGTGAGTGTGTCTATGCAACATTCACCAATCTTTGGGGACACTTAAAGCCTATAGTGTACAAACAACGTCGCACAACACTGCAAGCACTTAAAGAGGCCATTACCCAAGAATTGGCAGCCATTCCAAGAGAAATGACGCGAAAATGTATGGATTTTTTTTTAAAACTGCTTTACGACTCTCAACAGCGAGGTCTTTAGAGACGGGAAAGGATGGGGGCAAGGAATGGGAAGGAATTCGGCCATGGCCTTTTGAAGGAAGCATCCCGACATTTGCCTGGAGTGATTTGGGAAACCATGGAAAACCCAAATCTGGATGCCCGGACGGGGATTCGAACCGCCTTCCTCCCGAATGCGAGGCGAGAACGCTAACTATTACACCGCCACGCTCGGTGAAAATTTATGGAGAACTTTCTGGATAGACTTTGTCAATGTGTCAACAATGGAGGGCAGATATAATTTTTAAAACAAAATAATTAAAAATGGCAAAGTATGTATTTTTCATAAATAAAAGTAATTATTCTCTATCACATTTAGTTTTTATGTGACAACACATTAAAATGAGGGAGGTTTTATTGCCGGACCCTGTATTTCTTGTACAACAATATCGAATTCTTATTATCATGAAGCCAGTAAGACAAATTTCCCGAATGACGTAGGGAGATCAATACCTTAATGTTCTTGCTGATGAAATACTATAAATTTCTGTTGTAATCTATTCCCAATATTAGCGACCAATGATATCCAATGACTGTTAATAATGTATCACGTGGGGCACTATGTTATGCTCAGTAAATAAAACAGTATTAATTTGATTATATTTTTTTTCATCATAATGTTCTGCCTTTCCAGTAGTAGGACTACTGTCCTGTTACAGTTACCCTCCATCCGATCAGTAAGACGATATATTATCAAGTGTACAAAGGAAGAAACACAGATGTAATTTTTTAGTCTTATATTTCAGCACAGCCAGGTCGCTTGTCTTCTTTCTGTATTTTAAGGATGGCATAAATATTTTTCTGCTGGCCGTTATATTAAGAATTCATAGCTCAAAGAATATTTAATAAGAAAGCACGTGATCGCGCACGAGCTCCGAAACACCGAAGCTTAAAGTTATGTTATCAGGGTAGAAATTGCAATGTATGATGCATAGTCTGCTTTTAGTGTCGCACAATCCACTGACTTTTCTAACTGAACTTATCTAGTATTGTGTAATGTGATATGTTCTTTATATTATTGGAAAATTACAAATCGGTGTCGATAAATTAGTGGATATCTACATTTTCAAGATCTACATGCCTCGGAAAAGTTCTGGAAAGTGAGTTTTACGATCTATCTAGAATGTCTGTGTGATGTTTGGTGAAGCGTCTACTCGTGGAAAATTTTTCACCACTTAAATAACACAGCCATTTCAATATGTACGGAGGGTACTTCAAAAATGCATGTTCTTGGAGAGGGAAGGTGAACAAACACATACCTGAATTAATAGCAATGCAGGGTTGCAAACTAGGGACGTAACGGATATCCGCATCCGCAAGTGCAGAACTTTCGCATGAAAACCTACCTCCGCTTCCGTATCCGCAATTTTTATGCGGATGCATAGCGGATGTTTTGTTTATATTGCCAAACATGTTTTTTTCTCTCTTTATACGAGATTCTGCCCATCATCGATTAGCTAACAACAACCTTTTTTGTTTTTTCTTACGATCTTGCAATAAAAGTAACAATGAACTGAACTGTGTTATTACCTAAACGACGAATTTACAAGTCTGAACTTGCACGTAAAGTAAAGCGGCCAATTCACGTCCAACTTATAGGACATCCGCGTAGAACTACCATAGGATGCGCTCACCCATTCACGCTACATGAAGGTGTCCAAAAATGTTCCAAGCAATCCTTTCCACTTGTGCTTTCTCGCCGCA
Source organism: Vandiemenella viatica (assembly GCA_031002005.1). Lineage (NCBI taxonomy): Eukaryota > Metazoa > Arthropoda > Insecta > Orthoptera > Morabidae > Vandiemenella > Vandiemenella viatica. The sequence continues at coordinate 62,628,357 of JARYHS010012519.1, read as the reverse complement.
CAGTAGTGTTCTTTCGCACACTCGCAGGATGTTTCCTCCAATCATGATCCAACGCCGTAGTTTGTTGGACGGCAAGGAACCGTGTTGGTTGTCTGGTAGTCAAACAACATCCAATACTTCCTACATGTAGTCCTGCAACCGCTTTCAGGGCCCAACAAGGGTCCTTTAACGGAAAATCGGATAATCGTAGGTCCTCCAAGTTGGACTGTGAACGGGCCACCATAGCGGTGGAAAGGCGCGTTGTATGAACGGAGGATTGCGGTGGCGTGGCCTTGTGCTTAACGCTTGAATTAGTTGAGCTGCGAACTCCGCAAAGTTTATATGTCAAAGACTGTTTTTTAGACGCGTGTGTACTTATGTAAATAATTTAGTTCACTTGTGAAATCATCCCACGTTTTTTGTTGTTGAAAGATGAGGCAAAAATTAATAATAATCGCAGTATTAAATGGAAATAGACTTAACTTATGGAAAAATGTAGAATTTGGCATGAAAATATTGTTATTTGATTTTAAATTTGTTTTTGAAAAATATTAAAATCTAAATAACTATATATTTATTTTTCCACTTCCGCTTCGGCAAAACATCCGCATCCGCGTATGTCAAGGATCAAATATCCGCATCCGCAAAGATGACCTCCGTTAAATCCCTATAATGCTTACGTCATGTTCACGGGGTAGATGCCATTGTTCGGAAACTGGATTGCTCAATATTGTGACAGGACGTTGTTGGATTACTTCTTAAAAACCGCAAAACCGAGAATAAAAGCATATATTAGGTAGCTACCAAAGTTTGATATGTTATTGAAATGTGCATCTCTTGTGTGTGTTGAAACGAGGAGCCAGCTCAGCAGTACCCCATATGCTTACACCAAACCCGAAGTGACCTGAGAAGTCCGGATGCTATCGTTTTACGCGGGGTCCGGTGCTCGTCCACAGGGTGAAGTTGTAGCGCGCATTCGTTGCCAACTATATAAGGAGGAGATTAAAACGGAGTGTGGCTCGAGATGTTGTCCTTTCCAGGCCGTTGACTCGGCCAGCTCGTCAACAAGTGCGGAAGGTCGCCGGCCCCTGAATCTGGGCCGGGTCCAGCAAGTAGCTTAGCGCCCGCTCGCTCATGAATATGGATCGCGGCGGACCACATTATCTCCTCCCGGCAAGTTACCAACGTCTGCTCAGACACATATCAAGCCATGGAAGAGTAGAGTGGCAGTAGCAGTTACGTAACTGACGCCTGAACACTGTTGTTAGTATTTCCCCGATTGAAATCGGAAATTTAAGAAACCCACATTTTGTGTCTTTAAAGCAACTGAAAACATTGGAGTGTTTGTTTTTAAAATCGTTCTTGCCTCCACAAGGAAAACTAGATTACAAACAAGACATACAGTCAGCGATAATCTTCCTTTAACATTAACAAATTTGAGAGTTTGATTGAAAAGTGTAGCCGATATATTTGATTGTTTACTGTACTCTTGTATTTTTATCATCTTTTAAAAATTCTCCAGTAAATTGCAACGTACCATAGCAAGCAATCCTGGTAATCAAGAAGTTTGAAGAGTGGGGGGAAGGCGACAGCTTATGTGTTTATTATTCTGTGTTCCCCAAACCAGAAATCCTGTGGATCCCTCCACTTAATCTCACTAATCCCAACGACATCTAACATAAGTTTTTCCATCTCTCTTTTTAAGTTTTCTTATCTACCTGTCCTATTCATACTTCTAACATTCCACGCTCCGACTCGTAGAATGTTTCTATCTATTCTGATAACTTCTCCGTGAGCAGCACCCAACCAGAGATCCGATTGGCGGACTATTTTATCTCCGGGATATTTTACCCAGGAAGAAGCCATCATACTATATGTAATTTGAGAGGATGTCCCCGGGATACCCTTAGGGTCGTCAGTGCAGCGGCTTCCCGTTGCCTTCTGCATCCTCATGCCGTTGATCAGTCTTATTCATTCTCTTTTAGGAGCCATTTCCAACCCCAAGGGCAAGAGGGTGCCCTGGATCGCTTCCTATTCTTCCGCTTTCATTTAGGAGGCCTTTGGCAAGCAGTTGGCGACTCCTTATAACGGGAATCTTTCAGTCGCAAAAGCCTCGTCCGTGCAAACAGGATGCACCACGTGAAGGAAAGGTTGACATTTGGTTGGAAGAGGCTAGTCTCTCCAAAACCCTTACATCCCAAGATATGGCCTTTCGAATGAGCCATTCCGACATTACCGAAAACCATGGAAAACAAAAATCTTGATAGCCGAATTGGGAATTGAATCAACTTCCTTCTGAATGACATTCTGATTGCTACCATCTTACCACCTAGCTCGCTGGAAACTTTGCGTTTTTTATCTAACAAGAAATTTAAATGACATAAGATTGCGTAAAGTGGTACAGTATCATCACAGTCACACTAACCGACTGATAATAACCTCACTGAGTACTGGTATATGAAAAAAAAAAACCACCATTTTTTTGTATCTTTATCAAACGATGATTCATAACACCATGAACATGGGTGTAAATCAATTTTGTGAATAATTGTAACGCTAATGCAATTGAAATTGTTGTTTTATTTTCCGAACGCGTTTCGCTTCATTTGAGAAGCATCTTCAGCGGTTCTGTATTTTTCTTTGGTCACATATACTTATAATTGTACAGCCTTTTAGAATCAGTTATGTTTGTAACTGCAGTATATATTACACATGTTGGTTGCATTTTTGCGATTATTTGCGTAGCACTGTAATACATTGAGATCTCCCACAATATCCAGATGGGTGTAAATTTATTATTAAGGGTGTGAAGCAGAATGTGCGACTGCAGAGGAATCACGTTCTAGAGTAAATACAATCCAGATTTTTGGTGATTGGCATTTTTATTTTTGTTTCTGGCTTTAGAACAGGGAGAATTTGGAGGAAAGATCAAGGAACGAGAAGGAATTCGGTCATGGTTTTTTGTAGGAACTATTCCGCCATTCACCCAAAATAATTTTAGGAAACCATGGAGTACCGAAATTTGGATGGATAGACGGGGATTTCATGTTGCGTTCTCCGTATGCAAGGTTGGAAGATTACCACTAACCCACCTGGCACAGTGACTGGCAATTGATGACTCGGTCACTCACTTCTTCTCATTTGCGTATTCAGGAGCAACATTCGTCATAATGAATACAGAACTTCACAGAATCATGCCACCTTTATGTTATGCGTTTCCTTGAACTACCGTCGGATAAGCTGAGCGCATGACCGGCGACAAATTAAGGCGCAACAGAAGTATATACTTTCCCGGTACAGAATAAAAATTAATACTGGATTTTTGAATCAATTTCTATGGTTCGTTTGGTTTTATGATTCACGCAGTTCAGCAAAGCAACAAAAATCAAGTCGACAATGGAAACATCTACGTTTCCATGGACTCCTTCACCATTGACACTATATCGCCGTTTCCATGGATCCCTACGTTGGTTATTGTATAAAGAGATGCCTTCAAGGGTGCCTGGTGGCAGTTCAAACCCAGACATGACATATAAAAGAGGTACTTATACAGCTTCTTGCACACTTAATTGTTAATCTGCACACACAACGTCTCACAGTATTTTGCCAGCAGAGGTAAGTGGCTAATGTATGCAACAGTAGAACATGTAGTATTCATTCTCCATTAGAATATAAACGGGGGATTCTACAAAATCCTAGCCACCGAAATTTGATTAATTTTAGTCATTCAATGAGTTATTCTGGCGCTTCTGGCAAGCAGTAATATTAACGGAGGTTGTGATTAGGTTGAAATGAAGCCAGTACCGGAGTGACAACTGACAATCTATCATACGGCACGTGGTTTCTTGCTTTTATCTAAAAATCGCCAATTTCACCGAATAGTAGTCTAACTTTTAATAATTCTATTTAATTTAACTTATTACGTCATGCACAATAAAAGTGTATTATGAAAATATTTTATTTAGGTCGCTTGATGGTAAGGAAGGAAAGAAAATTGTATGAATCTTTTAGGGTATTAAGTTTACTGAAAGTGAAGTTTTATATCTAATTTCTTTGAATCAAAAACATATATTACAAATGAAAAAGAAGAAACTTTATAAATCTTAGCAAACAGCAACCGCATTAGCTCTTATTTAAAATCTATGAGAGTGAGTCAATAATCATTTGTAATGTACGTAATTATAAAATTATTTAAAAGACAATAGAAATCTTAATACTTAGTTCAACTGCTTCTCAAGAAGCTTGGTCCATCATCGTTATACAAGCTTCTCTATGCGCTGATAGAAATGAAAGTCACATGCGCACCGCTTCCTTATAGAAGCAATCTGTTGATGATTTCACTGGAAGAACTGTGACCAAATTGCGTAAGATTTTCGCTTTATTGGTATGGTAGCCGTGTGTTGCAAAACCATATTACTTTAAATATGTCATCGGCGATGTATGCTTCATCCAACACTTGTATGGCCAATTTTGACTTCATAAATCAGCTTTTAGATGACACTTCGTGCCATCTCTATCATAACCGTGGTGCCGTAATTTGATGATCGATTATTTTGTGCCTCAATAAGACAAATAAAAGTGAAAGATTTTTTTTAAAAAAAAGGTCGCTTAGTTCTCGAGATTTCGACTGTCCTGCCTTTTGCCAACTTTTTTTTATTCTGGTCCAGGCAGCATTTGGTGCGAATCCCGCTGGATCCCATCCTTCAGTATGATAGCAACCTACATTAAAATGAAGAATTCCCTAAAGATATTTATTATTCCTTACATCCCGCAAATAATTAAAAAGACGTTCTCCGGAGACTGTGAGGAGTGATGGAGTTACTAATCCTAATACGATTCTTAGTTTATTGGTGCTTACGGAACAATTCGGTATATCGTTTCATTTCGTTATTCTTCTTGTACAATAAGTTGTTTTTTGATTTCACATCTCACTAGTTCTCATTTTAGGTTCCACCACCCCGAAAAACAAATTAAAAAAATGTGTATCGAGGACCTCATTTCACGCTGCCAATACTGGTGCAAAATGCTGTAGCAGTGATGCGAGGCATTGCATTTTAGCGAGTATAGACTATCTAAACATATTCACTCATCCTCGCACTTCAAGCAGCTAAGCCAAAGCCATTGATTACTGTAGTACAATCGTTCAAGTTTCACCTTCTAAGGTGCAAAGTTATAGATTTTCAAAAACTGGCCGCGTTATCCTTTTTGTATTGTGGGAAGACAAAATAGTTTTATATTATAATGATGCTTGAGAATATCACATCGATCATGTGGAAATTTGGGGAAACGAAGGTCTACCACACTGAATTGTTGTGGAATAGAAGCAGCAAGATAGGTGAAAAAGACACAGTGGAACATTCTGCACATACCCACGCTTGTTTTAACCTAATATCAAAGTTGAAGGACCCAGTTCGTGGAAGGCGTTTTATGACACAAGCAGACCTTGTCTCTGAGATGAGACTGTGTGATTTATAGCTGGTGAGGCAAACCGTATTCGTAGTCTCTCTCTGGTCCTTCTACGGATTGGAGATGTCATTTTGTGTCTTTTATACTGGAGGCATTTTTTTTCCCTCCCCTGACACTATTTTGTAGCAACTGACAGTCATGGTATATTTTGAAATTATTATCAGGTAACATTTTCTTTAGAAAAAGGATGAGATTACTTACGCGTTCCCAGAGTCAAATTGTTTCAGAAAATTTCTTTTCCAAATGCTTAATCGTATTTGCTTAACAATCGCGGAATAGAGCTGATAATAGTAGGCAATCAAGAAAAATGAAATGTTTGAACAAACGGGAGTTATTTTTTTTAGTTTACTGAGAAAAATTAAAATTAGTAATCTCTAACCAGTTACAGTAAAGTGCGTTTTTATGACTCTCGACGAGAATGTCATCGAAGCTGGGGGAAGAATTATGGACAAAGAAATAATGTGGCCACGGCCTTTTGAAAGTAACTTGAACGTATTTCGGAAAAAAAAATGTTTCTGGTAGGCCTAACTCAGTATCTAAGCCGTATTCGTCCGTACAATCTCGTGATTGGGTATTGTGCATCACCACCTCTTCTATCTTGCTGAAATTTTCTTCCATTACCAAAACTTGAAACAGCTAACCCCTGTGACAGCGCCAGACACCATCACGGTGCCACAGCCAACTGACCCCACGCGGTGGGCTAATATTATCTGCTTAGTGAAATAATGGCTTAATTCTCACAGTTAATATTTTTAAAAACATATTAATTAAAACAGAGGTCGTCAGACTAGTTTGATAGGTTATGATTCCAACAAAAAAATGCCATTACATCAAACAGAAGTGGACCATAGTGGAAACTAGACACTAATAAGTTCTTTGTAAAATATTTAAAACTACGAATTTATTTATAAACTAGTGTAATCCCGTGACCGTTTTTTGCATATCGTCACGGGTCTAGAATAGTTCCAGTTATTATGATGAACGATTATCACAGGTTGACCTGATTTGACCAAATATAAACTTGACCTGTGTTTCAGTGTGAAAAAAATCTCATGAGCTTGGACAACTCAGAAGCATTAGTAGAGGTAGGTATTAAACACGAACACAGACGATAGCGCAATCGTATAATTGCTTAAATACAAACTTGAATTGTATTTTACTCTTAAAATTTACTCTGCAAAATTTAAAAAATTTCCTGTTTGCTTCGAAAGCATTATGTTGTTTTTTTATTGATACTGGGCAAACACTCATAATGTAGTCATTGGTCATAGTATCTGTAACGACCAGAGAACTTAATACACATTCCACTTTATTAAACAGTTGAGCAACTCCGAAGAAATTAATTGCCACAATAATTGTTTCGGTAACAGATTTGGTCTGATGTCCACGTAAAATAACCTAGTAACACACGAATAACGAACATCAACAAAGACCATTAACGAATGTGGTCAGTAAAATACCTAAAAAGTAAATAAACCGTATTGCATAAACTTTGGTCAAGCAACAACATTAGTGAAAGTTTTAATTAAATTGAAATTTATCCTAAGCCGGAATGACAATCGGCATTCGTAGTGACAGCAGAGACCATGAGTAATTTAATTTTTTTTTTAAGTTGCATTCATTAGGAACATTTTACTGAAAATCAAATCCACGTTTTTTCAGACGTAAAGTTTATCGATATTTTTTAACTATGAAACGCTATGAAAAACAAAGTTAATGAATGTATTATGGCAATTAATTTTGTATCAGTTGCTTAGCTATTAAATTGTAGACATAACCACGAATTCCTTCTAATGTTATCTCTGGTCGCTGTTAATTTGCGAGTGAAGGCTGACACGTGACACCGTTCTCCAGCCAATAGCTATCGAGGTGAGTGGATGAGTGAGCTTAGGAAATTATATAAAAGATTAGACCAGAAATTAAGTACAGAAATTTGTAGTGAAAATGAAATAATCTCTACAGGCAAACGCTCAAAAATGACTTTTTGTAGGCAAATGTTAATGATTTTTCACAGTTCTCAATCGTACTGTGAAGAACTTATCAATGAACTCACGGGACAAAGTGTCTAATCACTACGCCTACAAAGGGGTCTCGTAGTTATAAAGAATAAAAACGATTAAGGAACTTGCATTGAAAACTTGGAGTCTCTTGTTCAAGTCCCAGTAGGACCACGAATTTTGACGGACATTACTTTGACTATATGAGTTGTTTCCGTAGTTCCGATTTCACATTGAAGTGTAGGTCCAGACACGACAGAGGATGAATAAGTAATAAATTAAAATATGTGCTACTTGGCTGCCGAACAACCCTTCCGGGCTTCATGGCTGAAAATGCCATAGTCATTTACCTTTCACTGCAATAATTACTTGTGATGTTTAGAAACTTCCCAGATGCAAAATACGTTTCCCTCTAATGATATTAATTCATAGTGCTGGTGAACTAACAACCTTGAAGAAACCTGACTTCTTGGATGACATCACATCTCCGGGAAGTGCGCAATGAAGTTTAAAGAGATGAAACCGAAAAACAACAGAGCTTCAGAAAATGAGAAATGGCTTTAATGATTAAAGGAGCTCTCGGATGTATTTCGTGTAAACTTAGGTTGTGGGCGTTTAGAGTTGTTTTACAACAGAGATGCTGCGGGCTGTAATCCTAAAAGCTGCTGGAGGAACGTGTTGACCCTTGTCCTGGACCGCAGCCAGATTCATCACTCAGGCTCTGTCGAGGACACGTCCTCAGGGTGACCTTAAGATCTGCAGGTGTGGCACGAACACACCATAGGCTGGATCGATAATTTCTAACAAGAGTATTCTAAATAGTTAAATTAAATTAAATTAAATTGCAATGGAGCACATGCTCCGGTAGCAATTTCCCTAAACACCCATCTTCCCCTTTTCCTGCACCCAATTACATTTTCCCTCTTCAAATTTTAACTTTAAATTCTTTCAACGTTTTTGGTAAATTATTCATCATTTACCTTGGTAACTGATTCCAATCTTTGACACTCTTACCTAAAAAAGAGAATCTTCCCACACACTTGTGCCTGAAATCCAGCGCCACCTTGTGGTCATGGTCTTCTTTTCCCTTCCATGCACTACTTTTCAAACTACACCAACATCTTTCCATGATTCATCACCAGTATACGCCCTGTACACTCCCATGACCCTCTTCATCCTCCTCCTGTATTCCAATGAATCCCATTCCAATTCTTTTATCATACCTGTTACTGATTGCATTCTGCGATAATTTCCAGAAATAAATCTAGCAGCCCTCTTTTGCACCCTCTCCAACTCCTGTATTTGATACTCAAAATGTGGCTCCCATACTACCCTACCATATTCGAGCAATGGTCTGACCAAAGTTTTGTAACCCAATTCTTTTACTTTCCTCGTACATCCCCTCATAACTCTCTCCAACAAGTGCAGAATTTTGAAACCTTTTCCTATCACCTGTTCAATGTGTCCTGCCCATTTAAGCTTGTTATCAAATGTAATGCCAAGATATTTACATTTCAAGTCTTCAGCAAGCAATTCTTTCCCCACATTATAATCATAATCAAACTTTAGTTTTTTATTCGTGTATCTAATAAGCTGACTCTTCTTTGCATTTATCTGCATCCCATGTTTACCAATCCAACTAGATACCCTGTCCAGATCACCCTGCAACTGTTAACTACAGAATAACTTTACAGAATAACTACTGCGTTATATACAACTGCAACGATTGTAACCATGAAATAGTCAGAAACTAGAATGGCGAATTACATTTTTAATTGATTTCAATTATATATCACTTACAGTGAAATGCGTCACAATTCAGATTAATTTGAATGCAGGAACTACGAAAAATTCTTGGTTTAGACAATGTATGGTCTATTATTCGTAAAACAGGAAACATGGAATTTTAAGAAAATCTTTTGATCAACCTGTCCAAACCAGTGAAAGATTCCTGAGGTATTTTTTGTAGTTTAAACTTTTCATGCTAGCATCGCATAGTGACGAATTTAAGGAAAAATCACCATCTTCATCTCTCTTTTATCTTATGGCCATTGCTTCTTGCACTCCTCCTCCCCATTTTCTTCTGGGTCTGCCTCTGTTTCTTTTTCCACGAGGTTTCCAGTGCATTTTAATGGCCACTTTCTTGTTATACAAAGATTCTGTATGTATTACACCTGGAAAATACATCTGATTCTCATCACATGCATTTCTAATCTCTGAAGTCTCCTTTCCCGTCTCCAACACGTACGATTTATACATAACAATTACTTCAGTGGCAGTGCCGTAAATTCTTTTTGTCCCTCACTATATTCCACTAATATCTTGATTATCCGAGTGGAGCCGCTCGATTTATTAAAACCTAATGTTTCAACTGTGACTTTCAGTTGATAAAAGCCACAGCAAGATGACTGAAACGTTAGGTTTTAATAAATCGACGCGTCTCCACCAGGAGAACCAAGATAATATGTGCAATGACCGCGGAAGTCTATGCTATCATGGTTTATTATTATCATTTGTCAGCCATTTTCAACTGATGAGGCCTCTTGAGTCATCAATACTGATCATCATGAATCCCTAAAGATGTGAAGCGAAGTCACCACGCATTCTTCAGCGGCGGATTGATGACGCTCCCCCTTGCAGGAAAAAGCCTATTGTAACTTGGGAAGCTGAAGTGTTGCCATCTGCCTGCAATTTGTGTAACTGTGAAGGGGTTTTTATATCTGAAAGTTTATGAAACCGAAATTGTGGACCGTCCCAGCAGTATGCTGGCGTATTAACCCACACATACAGAGCTTAAGGTTATGCATGGTTCAACTCGTGTAAAACCTTCCGTCATTGGTTAATTTGACTTTTTACATCTTTAGATAGTTTTATTTTGTTTATTTTTTTTTTTTCTTGTTTTTATTTTTTTTTTTTAAGCCGAAACAGATTGTGGTTATTTAAATTCATTACAGTCTCTTATAGAGTTCTCTTTTTCTGAAAACAATTTCTCTTTCATGCCAATAATCTGAAACTTAATTTTTCAAAGAGTGTTTCTGGACCACATCATCAATATTCCTCGTCAGTTTGTAGCCTGCGTCATTAACAGTGGCTGCAATTACATGGTGATCGGCAGAAAACTATATAAAGAGTTGTCAAATGGTAACCCTTCTGTCTGACATTTTCTAATCCAGTTCATGGCAGCGTATAAAATACATTTCTCGAACGGAGTTGGAGAAGAACTACTATACAGTAGTACTACGAGTAGGCTTATTGATAAAGTGCAACTTGATTTTTTCCTCTGACTATAAAAATGTTTTAGATCCTACGGTTTTAATTTGCACATTTTATGATATACTTCATCTTCATTTTCTAAACAAGTGTTTAAATATCTGTATTATGCTACTTATTTATTTTTTGCACACGATTTTGAACCCACACAATTAGGTTGTAGTTTTAATTATTTATATTTATTTCAAGTAACCAGGCACTAGACGAATACAATTCTTCTTTAAATACATTCATCTCCAAAACCGAATGTGACAATATTCTCAGTCAATTGTCGCGAATAATGCAATGTTTTTAACTCAGGAATTACTATGTTAGCTTTGTGGGAATTGCCTAGCTACCAGGAATCAATGCTGTTTTTAATACTGATGGAAGGCTCTCCCTGAATGTGTTTACATGCTATTCGCTAGAAGAGAATACGAATTCCTTCTCTGTGAAACCGGTTAACAGAGAATCATTTACATAGGACGTAGAGCTGTTGTCATAGTGGAGACTGGGAAAGCTAGGTTCTTATATTGGGGCTAACCAAACACTATGACATACATGTGCCGTCGTATAGGTTCATAAAAATATATTTTTTAATTGAAAATAGTAAAACTGAAGCGATTGAGTAATATATTATTTATATGGCCCTTTGATACTAGTGCAGCTTGGTACTATGGTAAAGCGTCTACATTTTAGACGAATTCTTACTAAACAGTAATATCACAGAAGTCATTTCATTTCTACCATAAGCACAATACTGTTCTCCATCATCTCCCACACAGTAATTTTATCCAAAACTCCACCACTGATGCTTTAATTCTTTTCTTTTTATCACAAAAAATTTGTTTCATATCCTGAGCAAACGATAAGTCGATGGCATCACTCCAGAGTACAGAGTTCTATAGTCATGTAGCTTCAATTACATTTCAATTTTTCTGTCGTCCGTCCTCAGTTGTTTGATGCAATTCTCAATTTACACCTTCTGTAATATCTTGACACCAACACATCCATTACAATCTTCATCCTCTGCTTTCTGCTTAAAGTAATCCAGTCTTTCTCTTTATCCATGGTTTTTACTTACAATTGTGGAATCTCCACTGAGAAATTAATATATTATTTAAGATATTGAAGGTTTAGACTTAGGTAACTCATAACGTATTAATCATAGATGCTGAATAATATCTTGTGAATAATTTTAATAGTTGAGTAAAAGCTTTGAATAACAATCGCGTACAGAAACCGTAAGAGGAGAGAAGTATAAATTTTATTACACATGTTGTTGGTTAATTCTCAGATATTTTAAAAGTTTAAGCTTCTAGAGCCAATAGCGTTTTGTGAAAATTCTACCCTTGTTGTCCTTACTAGAGATAAAAACTGAAACCAAACCGGGCTTCGAAAATAAAAGGTTTGATACTGCTGTGAAAGGGGATTTCAGACCAGGTACAAACTCGCTCTCCTCTTAACGCTACATTTAATGTCCAAATCACCTCTATCATGGCATCTGAATGGATTGAAATTGGCAACTGAAGCGCAAACCATCAATAATTGGGTGATTTTAAAATTATCAGAGAATTCATCTCACGAAACAGCTAGACAATGAGAATTCCGAGTAATAGAGTAATTTGTTGGCCCGAACTAGAAGTGTTAACTTGATTTGACGAGACGCAGAAATGTTACCGTCATTGGACAATTTATCAGTATCATAACTAATGTCTGCTAACAACAAATCATCATCAAACTTGGATAAAGCGAGTGTTCTGCACTGGACGGAAAACATTTCTGTATATAGCCTACTTATTAGCGAGCAACATGGTTGACTAGTTTGAGATCAATGCAGTAATTAATACTTACAAATAAAGTAATTCCAGAAAATCTTGATGGTCATTCCTGAACAAGAAAAAGGCTGCATTTAATTGTTCATACCTTTTCAGATAATCATGTGAAATTATAAAACTCTTGCTTTTGTTACAGGTGCTGAAATCTAATCAGGGATAAATAAACAAATTTAATCTAAAACAGAGATGAAAGAAGTTAGAACTGCGTAAGAAGGATATGTTACCAAAGGACGTTCACGAGGATTCGAGTGCCAACATTTGAGGAGGGCGATTCTGCTTAGAGCACAAAAGTGTCCATCTGAGTTTAAACGGGAGAGAATCAGGACTGAAGATGATACTTTCGTCGGAAGGCAAGTTAAGGCAATCACTCCCGTAAAGGAACGCGGTACGTGAACTGGTGAAGATTGAATGTTAGGAAGATTGAAGATATGTCAGGTATTATAGGGAGAACAGTAGAGAATACTTGGACGTGAAAAATAGTTTGCCCACCTTCGCTGTGAAAAAACTGTCCCCCTTTGAAGCAATCCAGCTACATTTCGTCAAATGAATTGTGAATCTTGATATTAGATCATCACTTTACCCTAGCTACAATTGATGTAGCGGAAACTCCTCTTCCAAAGAAGGTCAACATTGGGGTTCCTTCCGCAGGAAAAGTGATGGTGTCCGGTATCTTGGATTCTAAGGATATGCGCTTCGAGATATCCTGAAAGACATGTGAACATATTATGCTAACCTTTTGAAGCAACTGCGAGCAGCAGGTAAGTTGTCAAGGAAGGTGGTTTTGATCAGGGCACTGTTCAGAGTCGCAAGTCTCTCATTATCATTGCCGCCATACATGAATGTGGATTCTAGTTGATATCGCAGGCCCCTTCATAATCACCAGATAATATTCCTAAGATCTTCAACTCTTTCCAAAGTTTCTGTTTGGCACCCATTTATAGTCAGCAGATATTACATACCTAATAATGGCAGTCACTTTCTTTTCTAAAAACAATGAAATGTTCTTTTAGGTGGATGACGTCGATGGAGAGAGTCTGTGAACGTCACATGGGATTGTGCTGAAAAATATACCACAACTTTAAACTCATGTACGCCAGTGGCTGGCCATGAACTCCCGTAGAATTGATTGCTCAAAAGTATTTGCAGGAAATAATTGCAATCGCTGTTTGATTCTCCACTAATAAATACCGAAAAAAGTATGTAAAGTTATGTTATAAGAAAACAGCGGCTACTCCTCACTTTTTTTTTTTTTAGCAATGTGAGTGATTCAGCTGATGTTCGAGCCACCTGTCGTGCTGAGGTCAGCATCGACGTGGTCTGACGACCAAGCGACTGCTGGAGGGCGCTTCCTGTCCTTCGGGAAGTCAACGTGACACACGCTTCCTGCAGCTCCAAAACCACACTAAACTCTTCCAAGCGTGTGAGCGGAATACTATTGCGATCTACCTCCTCTTTGTAATAGGTTTCACTGTGCAGTTTTCTTAAGCCTTTTTACAGGGAAGGAGCCAGATCTGTGAATAATTGGCTCAAAGAAGAATGGAAGGAAGTGACGAAATGACTTAGAACTTGAATATAAATATGCTCTCAACTTTGTCTTCTTCACTTTCTCGATTGGTATTGTGCCCTTATTCATCTCTTTCTATATTCAGTCTATATTTTTATATCCGCTTAGTCGTAAGAACCTAACCAAGTTAGCTTCTTCATATAGTTTAGTATTTGTTTCCATGAACAGTAATAATCTCCACTGATCCCTCTACTTCCAAACGGTCAAAACCTGCTTATTTTAAACCAAGTATGTCTCTTGTATCTCTTTTTTTTGTGACGAACTCCTTTGTTCAGCCATAATTTCTATAATTTTTTTCCCCCTATGCTCCGCGTTATAAATTCATTTCTTGAAAATACTTTCCTTGTGTTATATTAGCTGGTATGCCGTAGAATTTCTGCTTTTAAAGAAGAATCTCATAATATTTATTAACATCACTATTTTTTGGCAAGAGAAATAAATTTGGAGATTGATTACTCTTGACGCACAGATGAGTAAGTCAATCTATCAAGTGGAAAAATGTCCTAGTACGATTTGGAAACCTCTTTTGGGGAAAAAAACAATGACAGAGCATTATGAAAAGAAGTGTGGGAGACCTTTACACCAAAAGGTGGTTTAATAAACTAAGAAAGTGAAAGGAAATACTCCAGTTCAAGGACCGGTAGTTATCTAGCCAGGAAGGTTTGTTTGTTTTTTTTTTTTTTTTTAAAAAACACTCCATGCGCAGAAAAAGAACATTTATTTAAGTATGGTATAACACATTTTTTTTGGAAACTGGATAAACAACATTCGCAACGCAGATGACACAGTCATTTTTGCAGACAGTCAGGAAAGTTTACAATATCTTATAGATAGAGTGTCACAAAGCAGCCACGAATATGGACTTGACATTAATATAACCAATACAAAAGTAATGGTCATTGGCAAAAACAACAACTCCTAATGCCATATTATGATTAATCAGAAGACCATTGAATGTGTATCAAGGTATACGTATCTTGGCACCACAGTGAATAGCCAGGGCTACTTTCAATAAAAAGAATAATCCTTTTAAATGCCGTAATTTATCGATTATCACGAATATGAGACTCCTGCACTGCTATATATTTTCTGTCCTGAATGGCGTTGAAACGTGGACATTAACGGAAACTATCAGTAAAAGATTGGAAGCTTTTTAAATGTGGCTGTATCGATGAATGTAGAGAATACCATGGACAGACCACATCACAAATGCTGAAGTGCTCCGTAGAATGAAAAAAAAAAGGTGGAAATATTGACCACCGTAAAAACATGGAAGCTACAGTACCTTGGCCACGTCATGAGGAACAATAGCCGTTACGAACTCCTACAGAGGAAAATACCAGGAAAGAGAAGTGCTGCTAGAAGAAGAACTTCATTGCTAAAATATCTGAAAACATGGACCTCTACAGTAGAGGTGGGCAAAAGAATCGTGAATCGATTCAAAGAGTCGACTCGTCTAAAAGAATCGTTTGCGGAATCGACTCACTTGGAAGAGTCACGGTTCACTCAAGAGTTGTTAAGAGGGAGCTCCGGAGCGGAGCCGTTGTTGCGCAATCGCTCACCGACTCGTCCAGGTTCTGAGTCGACTCCGAGTCGTTAACTCGACAATGTTTACGACTCTCGGCTCACTCGCTCTCGGCTCACTTCTGTCTTAATGACTCTTCCATGGATTCGGCTCTTTTTAACTCTTGATATCTGCGTAACTCGTGATTCCTTTCGATTCACAATCTTAGTTCCCACGGCGTGTTTCTTGGTTTGGCAACTTATTTGTAAGGAAATAAAGAATATTTATCTTTGGAACAGGAAAATTAAAAATATATTACAGAAATAAAAAGTTTTTTTTAAATTTAGGAATTTATTTCCTTAAATACACATTTTTCTAGTGTTTTTTGGAACTAGTTATAAGTTTTTGGTTTCCTTCCAGACTGTTATAGATGCTACCACAACACAGATTTAGATTTACAAATAAATTATCAATGAATTATAAGTCCTATAACTTTTATATTTTACCACAAATAAAGTATTTCCCGATTATTTGAGGACAGGGAAAAGTATACCGATTTCAGAGCCATCTGCTATTCCCATTTTGCGTGGGTTTTTCAAATTGCGAATGCATCGAGTACTGAATTTAATTGCGATGGAGCGCGTCCGGTTATCATACGAACTTCATCAGTGTTTTAGTTGTTCTTCAGTTCTTAATTTTGTGGATAATGCAAACATTTTGCAATAGAAATGAACGAAGTTTATGTATTGGACCATTACAAAAATTAGCAGGTGCTGAAGCGGCATATATACTGTTCCAGCTGGTGAGGTTTCTACGAGGAAAAAGGTTAAACGAAAAGACGTTGGGTAACAGTGCCGTCGATGAATATAGGGGAGCGTCCAGAAATTACGTGAGACTTTTTAGGGGGGGGGGGAAGGGGTCCGGAAAATCTCACGAAATCTCACCAAAGGGGGGGGGGGGTTGACGGATATCTCACGTGAAATTTTGAACTTGAACGAGTGTAGAACTAAAAAAACGTAAAAAATACCAGTTTACAAGGCAAAAAACCGGCTTTTGAGGGGGTATCATTCTTTCGGGGAGCACGACAGCTAAAAAAAGTCTCGAAACTTCTCCTGGTCGAACAACTGGGGGGAGGGGGTTCCGTGAAAATCTCATGAAATCTCACCAACGGGGAGGGGGGGGGGTCTAGATTTCCGGAAAATAGCCTCACGTAATTTCTGGACGTCCCCCAAAATACTAATACTGAAACCAAGAAAATAAATACAAAATTTAAATTATGCCATTTAAACAAACACTGATTTATTGGTTTGTGGGTAAAATGCTAGTGATACGCTGTTTAACTTAAGAAAAGCACCATCCGGCAAATTAAAAAAATTTGCCAAATTTATGGAGTAAAATTGGAGCATATGTAAGGGGCGTCCATAAACCATGTAGCTCCATTTTGGCTTCTTTTGAACCCTCCCTCCCCCCAAGTAACTCGACGTGGCTGATGTCTCTAACCCCCCTCTCCCCACGTAGTTTTTTTCCATGACGGAAATAAATATTTACATGGTGTTGAGTGTTCTGTATCTCATTTTAAGTGTGACAAATAATATGAATGAAAAGCTATTTGGCCTGGCTCGGAATCCCACCTTCCAACCCCCTCCACCCACCTCTCAAGACCGATCTACGTGGTTTATGGACGCCCTCTAGCGAGACGTGTAACAAACATGCCACCTACAAAATCAACAATCTCAATCGACAATTACAATCTGCAACAAGGCTTAGAATCAGTAATGAGGTTTGACAACAATTAGCTGGAAGCCTTGAAAATTTCACAGTGTGGCAATCTCACATTTTGTTGACCCGGTTCGGAAAATTCCCAGATCCACCACTGGTTGTAGTTAGACAGGGGGCGGCGTAATCGGTATTGCGCAAGGGCGCTCAAATAGTTAGTGGAGAGCCTGCTTTTTGTGCTTCACTATATTCAAGTCACCGGTCCAGTTTCACGTTTCAGGTATTTATTATTTACATTTACACTTATAATCTTGCCTAGTCTTTATTAATAATGCATCCGCTGCCAAGAATGAGCACATCAGTCTCCATTCTTTGTGGTATTTATTTGTCACTGGGGGCAGGATTTTTACCGAGTTGCAGATCATATTTTAATATTTTTTAAACCAGTAGCTTTATTTCATTGAATTTTAGGGTATATTTCTGATTATCTTAAGAGTATGTATCCAGGATTTTATATAACTCGCTTCACTCATCTGAGTGTATAAGCTCCATATTCAACATCAGTATCTAAGAGTTCGTGAGACAATGTCATTGCCACAGTTAATCTCAGTGACTAAATCGTTATCACAATAAAAAAATACCGTATTTTCGCCTTCCGAAATTTCTTCCGCCTATATTTCTTTTATTGTATCGAAAATCTCGTAAACAAGCCAGTGGCGAATATAGAATACATTTTCGGGGGGGGAGTCGTTTAAAAGAATCGATTCTCAGCGAGGAGTGAATCGATTCCAAACGATTCATCAAAAAGAATCGGTTTGCCCATTACTACTCTACAGAGCTAATGCGAGCATCAACCAACAGAGATAAGACAGCCAACCAGAAGAAGAAGAAGAACATTTTTTGCTACACGGTTCTTAGTTTAATAGGCTTTAACGTATGTCACTTTTGCGCGTAACTTTTGTGCTTTTTTCAATATTTGGGTTTGTCCTGTGCCCAGTTTTCCAAACGCATACAAGCAATAACGTTGAAACAAGACCTAGTTAAAAAATGTATATGTCTGCATTTGACATTCCTGTGAAGCGTCCAGAGAACTACAAAGAAGATACAGCTTTATAGTGGCCCTGTGACTAAGAGGAAGGAAGCACAAGCGTTTTTTCGTTTCTAAAGGACTGAAAATGGTCTCTTGGATGTCTAGCGGGGCTAATGCAATAATTTGTACGAAGAAAGCGTAGCGCCAGCCTGGTTGGTGCACTGACCGCCTGCGAGTCAACACGCACGCTGTCCCTCGTGCCCGTCATTAAGCCAGTTCGGCGGAAAACTACGGCGCTCCAGTGTGCAATTACGCGCATGCCTCTTCCCTGAATCAGTTACTAGCTATTATTTTCCGTGGAACCTTAGGAGCGTTGACCGAGTGAAACAAATGTTCCACAAACTTTCTCAACGGCTGTGACTGTCATAGTTTTTCAAGCGAGACGTCATGGGTTATGAAGTACAGTAGTACATCCTATGTGGTCTAAAATAGAGGAATATTAATGTAAATATTTGGATAAGCAAATTTCTTAAAAGTGAGTAAATTCGTGTATGGCGTGAATTGTAATAAGCGCACTCTTCTTTGATGATTTGTACTAGACTGAACAAATATTTCACACACACCTTCTGGAAAATTCTTCGCTCATTGGCTTTGTCCCAAGGGGAAAATTTCTCAGTTGCAGTGACTGTAACTATTTTTTAATAGAATATCGAGATTCAAGTTAACAAGCTTAAGGAGTTTATACGGTTTCCACAACTCTGTTCATTTCCAATTGAAATAAAAGTTGAATGGAGAATCTTGAGGTTGTGGCTGTTTACATGATAATTTTTGAGTGATACAAAATAAAATATTCCTTTATTAATTATTTTTGATGGCCTGCCTTGTTAATATAATTTACTTATAAAACTGGGTGCCATGGAAAATAATACATACTAAAAATAATCCATTTTGACATTTAAATCAAGGAAACTGATTGGCTGCAAAGAATAGGAGGGATGATATTATTTGTATATGAATTATATACCAAATGAAGTTAACAAATTCACAACAGTTTATTTAACTTGAAATTTAAGCTTGAAACAAATTTTATTAATCGAGTCGTTAATTAAACAAATTAAAAACTGTTGACACACATTTACTGGAAATTAGATTGATTATGAATCAAGAACTAGCAAATTATTGTGTAAAAAATGACTCAGTGAAACAATAAGCATAACATGAAAATGGCTATCGCATGATTTTCATGGCTAGGGTGAGAACTGATGGCTCTAATGTTCGAATTTGGAATTTCCGATGGGTGGATGGTAAAGCAGTTGATATTAGAATACCATTTCAATGTCTTAAGTTCATCACAGGTACGTATATTACCGACGCTAATTTACCTTTTTTTCACAGCACTTCGCTATGGCTTGCAGGGATTCTAATGCAAAATCAAGCTGGTCCAGTCCGTCATTTCATTTTCTTTCCGCTTTCTCCACATGTTTTCACTAATACTGGCGTTTGAGTAGCATGACAGGCCCAGAAAGTAACAACAATATTTAATATCAATCTTATTGCTGACTTTGTGTATGCTACATTGCTACATGTATTTTTTTTTCATTGTATCCATACATTCGTAATTTCCAATTGGCTCTTATACATATACGTGACAATGCAGTTCTTTAAAAACAAATCAACTTTTCTGCACTAGAATATTTAAATGTTGCTATTTTCTCCAAGTCACAAGACATCGAGTTGAAGAATTTACCGCAGACCCACCGAATCAATGCCTGTTTTCAACTTTTTGAATCAATGCCTGTTTTTAAATTCTTGAATTCCTCTTAAATAGGTTTCATTCGAATAGAAATTGTGTCCTACTATGTGTCTCCCCCTAATCACCAAAAATTCCGCCCTTTTTCAATTCTCGACCTGCAATTTTATTTCCTACACAATAAACTGACAAACATATCACAGTTGACGATGACTGCTCAACCTAATTATCTGTCATCGTATAGTACATTCTTCTATAAACTTAAGAACATATATTAAAAGAAGAAGTGCACTCTAACTACAATCTAACTATAAAAGTATTTTTACTGAATCCAGTTTTGAAATGGGAAATTAATTACTTTTTCTATGCTGATATTGTGGAGTGGCTGTCCAGATCGAGGGTATGAGTTGATACTTATGTATGGGGTTTTGAGTTGTGTGGTGACAAAAATAGGGTATGGTGAGCGAAATAATTCTGAAAATCTTCCTCTGATATCAAAGACAAGTTGAGACAGGAGTACGATCTCAGACGCTGGGTGGTTGGAATCGATGCTTCAAATACTTGGAAATATCTTCACAGATTGTGCATCATATGAAGTAGAAATAAAGATAGGAACAAGGTAATAGACGCTGTTACTACAGTATTACTTCACTACTTACATCACATAGCTGGTTAAGACAATTCAAACTGCATGAAACGTTGATCCTACTCATACTGTTACAGAAATAAAATTAGGGTGTCTAGTATCAGGGTTAAGCGGCATGTCTTGTGGAAGTTTTTTGGAGCTATAAGGTTTTAACATATAATGATCTGAACATCATGTGTCTGATGAGAGGGAACATCATAGTTCCGCACCATACAGCATAAGGATAAATAAATGCAGGTGGTCTGTCAATTTACTGGATTTAATTCCGTGCGGAAGGAGACCACTGGGCAGGCAGGCCAAAAAAAGTGGAGTGATGGACTACGCACAGTTTTTTATCTGCCTCGTCGTCATTAGAGGTGGGAAGTGACTCAGAATGAACTCAGCCCTGGCTTTTTAAAGAAACCATCCCGGAATTCGGGAAACAATTGAAAACCGAAGTTTGGTTGGATTTGAACCAACGTCCTTCCGAATGCCAGACCCTAACGTTACCAGGCTCGGCTTTCCTCAAGGACCTAGTGGAGATCGGCATAGGGATTTATTATCAGCATAGACCGAGAAGCAGGAAGGATCTCTATACCTGATTACAGGTATGGTCATTATTATTTACCTTTTACGATGATGTTTGCAGATCAATACAACACAACAATACATAAACAGATTTTTATTGAATTAATTAGCTACACTGGTGTCCAAAATTAAAGCAACAAATGAAAAATTTTCAAGGTTGCGTTTATTTTGCCACAAAACAGCGTAAACAGCTGATAGTAAAGTAGAATCGATGTAAAGAATACAGAACGTAAACAACTGCAACATGCATAATGATGGAAAAAAATATTTTTCGTTTTTTCCAACTTAACGGATTTGAACACAAATTCCAAAAATTGATTAATGTGCTCAGTATGGGGTGTGACCACCTCCGGCAGCAATACAGGTCTGACAAAGGCGGGGCATGCTGTGAATGAGGTCATCAATCTCATGTTCAGGCAATAACGCCCATTCTCCCTGCCCCCACCATTACGGATCCTCCTTGATATCGGTCTCTTTCCCAATTTTTGGGTCCCGAAATCATGTTCCATGTTCCCTCCAGATACGAATCTGTCGAGAATCACTCTCCGGACCAAATTAGGACTCATTTGTGAAAATAACTTTGGGACACTGTCCGACCGTCCAGTTGGCATGTTGACGACTCCACTCTAGACATTCCCTTCTGTGCAGGTCAGATGCCAGTTGTCCTGCCTTACATATGCGGTACTGTCGTGCCCTTACAGCCAAATAAAGGTCTTCTGTTTGTGATGTCACACGTGTTGGCCCTGCCCTGGTCTTCGGGATACAGTTTCGGTCTCTATAAACTGTCGACACATCCAAGAAACAACAGAACGATTCACATTAAACCTTTCGGATACATATGCTTGAGACTGTTCTGCTTCCATTCTTCCTACGCCTATCCATCGAAGAGAGTCTGGTAGGCGTCTTCTCTGCTCCATACTGCACCGTCTGTGAATGTGTACACAGCGATTCTGGATGTGGGACTACCCAGCAAACACTACTCCGTTTTATAGGTGCTCTGACGTCATCGTTGGCATGGTTGTGCCATCTTCTGTGCAGAATATGATTGTACAGACATTTGTTGGCAGTTTGAATGATTATATCGTGAATTAGACACAGGACGGAGAAATAGCGGTTTGTTGCTTTAATTTTGGACACTAGTGTATTTTCGATAAGATTGTTCCATATCTTCTTTGTTTCAGTAAATCTTCGCGATCTTAGAATTTTCCTTCTTAATCGTAATCTTCTGTAGTTAATGTTCAGTTCTATAGACTTTTCCGTCATTCATTGTGCATGCGCTAAGCAGTAGATGTAGGTTGTCGGCGCTAATGACAACCTGATGGATGGTCTGTGAAGTGGCACACTGCTTGACGGATAGGCCGCCGCCCACGTAGGCGCCGAGTCATCCTGCTTGGTCGGCCGATGACCCCGGGTGTAGTCCATGGCCACGGTCACTCAGGCGACGACTGTAACGGGACGGGCAGACCGCATTAGCACCCACTGCGGCCAGGTCGGCGCGAAAGCTACTTGCCAGACGTGTTTACCTGACCGAAATCTCTGACGTAAACAACCCTACTGCCATATAAACAAAGACTGCCAGTGTAGTGGCTAGCATAATAACTTTACGATAATGTGTAACAACTTTACGACATAATGTTCTGTTAATTATAATACCGCAAATTAATTATTTTGTGTTTGGAGAGATACGCAGTGATTAATTGTTAATTTGTGTAATTTTCCTATCAATGTGTAGTTTTCCGGTGGATGGAAATTATGCTAATGAATTGTAATTTGTTTACCGGGCGCAACCGCTTCGATTTTTTTTTTTTTTTTTTTTTTTTTTTTTTAAAGATGGCTCAAACGTCGGGTTTAAAAAAATCGACGTGGCTGTACCCGATGAACTAAGAAAACATCGACAGCGGAAGTTCACGCAATCAACTATAATTTGGTTAAAAGCAGTAAATTGACTGAAAATTTAATTAGAAGATGGTTACTATGAATTTTGTGTAAGCGAAAATATTTTCAATGAGATTTGAATGTTTAGAACTATTTAATTTTTCCAGTTTGATGTTTGAATGTTTGTAAATATTTTCTGTTTTCATTTAAGAATGTCTTTTCTTGGTTCTAAGTGATTTTGTATAAATTCTAATTGTTTTTGTACGATTTCTGTGTTTCGAGCGATTGTCAGAGTTTCTGAAGCATCGTGTGGCTCTTTTAATATTATCTCTAAATTTCTCCGACGCCTATTTAAAGATCGTCAGCTGACAAGCTCGCTCGGAATGGTACTACCACGATGCTGTATCATTTGAATTATCAGTGTGCTTTAAACACTCGTAAAGAATTCTGATGCTTTGTTTTTCTGAGCGTTTCAAGGGAGGCACAGTAAAAACTTAATCGACGGTGTTGTCATTCAAGAAACTACGCATCATTTTAAAAAGTACAATTATTGTTCAGTTGAAATCACCGGCAACCTGATAAAATTTCCTCTAAATAAACACCAAGTTCCGGGTACTTAACCAAGTGTTTATCCAGTATCAGTGAAAAATCTGAATTCACTATTATAGTCAGAATTACATGATCTTTCTTGTAACATTTTTTATGAGATACTTTTACGTAAGAACGAGTTGCTATTGTGCTGTACAAATGCTACAATCGTTGCTGTTTGTGATTTAATGTGAAGGGCGTTAGAGACTAAAATAAATTTGGACGTAGCAAATGGTGACTGACTGTAAAAAACAAAAACAATATATATATATATATATATATATATATATATATTATAATAATAATAAATACATAAAATAAGGTAAGGCTAAATTGGCTAATAATAATAAAAAAACAACTAGCTAATTAACTATAAAATCTGCAAGGAAGAGTATAAGGATCAAGTAACAGTAAACTGTCCTGTAAAAGGAGCAACAATATGCAAGCAAAAATAAATAAAAATTGAAATCTTGTCTGATGCCAAAGAATCATCAGAAGAGATACTGAACTTCGAAACATCGGGTGAAATTTCTAAAAGATAAATTGGCTGGCTAGCAGTAAAGAGGTAAGTTTATTATTATCAGCCTTTCCTAACATAAAAAAAAATAAGCGGACGTCTTTGTTATTAAACATTACTTCATTGAAACTTTCCATTTGTTAACTTCTTACATGTACCTACTATTGTATAAAACTCCTGTTTGTTCGCAACTCTGGATGATTATGTGAGTGTGTTTGATTTAGGGGTGAACGAAATTCGGCCTGTTTACATAATTTCCAGTTCAATAAAGAGTAATATCTGTAGGAAGCACTGACGTTTTATGCCATAACATCGATGATACGGTAAGTTCAATGTAGCAAATTTACTGAATGACTTTGTGAAAAAATATTTTATCATACAATAGAGTGAGCAGAAAAACATTTAGCTGTATTTGTTTTAGTCCTATCTGCAGTAGAGACTGTTTATGGACAAGAAAGAGGAAGATATACAGCCCTTACCTTTTAAAGAAACCACCATGGAATTGTCTTTGAATGATTTATGGAAACCTAACTGTGGATTGCCGGATGGAGATTTGGATCCACGACCATCCGCATGCGTGGTAACAGCCACCCATCAGACTTAGGAAAAAGACTAACATCATTGCTTTAACATTACAATTTTTAAAAAATGATTCTTAATTTTCTTCCCTATTTATTAATTATGTCATCAGGTTATCATAAGGTATATCATTATTTTTTTAGAGTTCCATACTGTCTGAAGGAAAGATGAACCTTCATGGAGTAGCTCATATAGCCTTCCTTTCATCTGCGGGCCCTCATAATTTCTGAATACTTTAACTCAAAAATTTTCCCCAATAATTAAGTTCTTACCAACCTTAACACAATTGTCACAAAAAAATGAAAATAATTGCAGGATGTATAGCGGGAGGTTGAAGAAATTATTTCCTTTAAGTGATATTCGTGGCTATCAAATGAAAACTGGCAACACGCAATGACTGAGAATGTTTGGATTTTTATATTTATTCCACGTTATTTTGGAAGTTTTTACCGAAAAACCATTAAAAAATGCCATTCCCCCATTTATTTTCGAGAATACTAATTCGAAATTATTTTCTAAATTTTTATCGGTACGTTGCCTGCTAATGTTTAGAGCAGTAGTTCCTAATTAGTTTTTCCTGACTACCACTTCAACAAAGAGTTCACTCTTGCCTACCATTTATAGCTGAAATGTCAAATAAATAAATGCGTTCATCCCAGTCATATACTTCGAACAGCCACAGAATTACAGCAATAAAATGCACACATACACAGTTTCCCTTAAAATATATTTTAGCGATAGTAACAGTTCCATAATTTTTTTAAATTATCGTAGTGATTATTTTAACCAAGAGATTACCGCACGTATTCCTTGAAGAAATCTCACGTGTTATGGGGGTGCCCGTACAACTAATTGGGAACCAATGATTTAGAAGAAAACTATATCAATATTTCACAAAATAACTAAACGACACAAATTTTCCACTACAATAAATAAATATTGACAAAAATAATTTGTATCATTTGATATAGAATTTGATGAATCGGATAATAGATATGTTGTAAACACTTGGTTGATAATTTTTTTGAAAACAACAGTTTCAGTTTACTATTTTTTGTTTTGTTTTGTGTTAAATGAGTCATTGATTGCAGTTATAATAAAATAGTTCCTTTTATCAGATAAAACTTTTTGACGGAATATCTTTTATATATAAAACAAGTAGGTTCATAATTATGGGTCTTTATTCTTATTATTTTGGAGTAAGTATTGAAAAACTAAATTCAAATCCCTCACATTTCTGTAATCGACAGGGGAAAAAACGGTCCGTTATTCTAACACACAAACAACAAAATCTGCTCAAGCTCTGACTCGGCAGATAAACCGAAAATCAGCTATTAAATTATAAAGTATTAAATTATTAAAGTAATTACATCAAAACAATCTGTCACAAAAAAAGAGAGACAGTCACAAGACAAAAAAATTAACTAATGAAATAAATTAATGTACAATTCATTCAGATCATTAGTAAGATATTCTGTTTTTTGTTATTTAATATTCAAACACCATTTCTTATATTCCATTGATAGTTGAATGCATGTGTAAGTTGAATCCTTTTGTTATGCTGACTTGATCATCAGCAAATTGTATTACTAAATAAAATTTTAGCTATTTGTGTTAAGTTTTAGAAAGCGAAGGAAAATTAAACATGGAAATTAATAAAAGATTTACTAAAGGCCGGAAAGTAATCGGGATATTCAATTCAGTTCTGTGGAGCAAGAATGTTAAGAATAGACCAAAAAGAATTATATTTAAGTCATTATTGGAAGATATAGTCGTATATAGGTCAGAAACCTGAAAGAAATTAGAAGCATTAGAAATGGATTTCTAGAGATTAGCAAGAATTTCAAGAAAAGAAAAAGTAAGGAATACCGAAATAATAAGGCTAGCGGAAGTGAAAGAAGAAATGTATGAAGTTATGGAACGAAAGAGATGGTATGGCCATGTAAGAAGAATGTAAGACTCTAGGATACCAAAACTTGCACAGAAATCGGAAGTTAAAGGAAGGAGGAAAAATGGACGGCCCACGTTTACCTAGCTCCAAAGTTGATATTGATATCTGGAGAAATATTCTGTGTTCCGAGTTTTTATTGTTATGTTCGAGTAAAACCTCTGTAGTAAGGAAAATCTCTCTTAATTAAATAAATTTAATAAATTCATAGCGATTGATAATCAAAAATATTTCATAGAACTCAAAACCGTGAGAGGTTCGTATTGATACCTGCTTCCTTCACTATTTTTTCTGAACGCCTGCGTATACTGAAATTAAAAATACTTGGCGCAAATGTTTTACAAACCAAAAAATTATTTCTTAAACATAAACTAAACCGACATTATTTTACTAAATGCTCTCCAAGAATGTCATTTTTCCTTACTTTATCAATTAAAGTAACCTTCTTTGCAACATGAGTTTCGACTTCAGAAGATGAGCCATATAGCTAACTTAAAACTCCTGTTCGTGATCAGGCTCGAATAGGTAAATATAGGTATTATAATACTAGCACGTTACGCACTGCACTACTGTCACATACTTCCATAAAATAACTTAAAACTCAAATATTTTTGACCGACATGTTA
Organism: Vandiemenella viatica; assembly: GCA_031002005.1. Lineage (NCBI taxonomy): Eukaryota > Metazoa > Arthropoda > Insecta > Orthoptera > Morabidae > Vandiemenella > Vandiemenella viatica. Next base: position 62,600,918 of record JARYHS010012519.1, on the reverse strand, counting down.
CCTTTTCGCGCTACCGTCTGATATGTAGGCAACCAAGATATTGCACGGGCGAAGTGGGTAGCTTCAATTAGGCGTTAGGTACGCAACTTACAAATTACACTTTCTCGTTGATATCATGCAATGTTGTTTCGCATTCGGGAGGACTCCGGTTCGAATCCCCATCCGGACATCCAGATTTGGGTTTTACATGGTTTCCCCAAATCACTCCAGGCGAATGCTTCCATCAAAACGCCATGACCGAATTCCTTCCCGTTCCTTGTCCCCAGTCACATCCCGCCTCCAATGACCTCGAAGACGACGAGGCGTAAAGCCATAATTTAAAAAAAAATCAATGTTGTTACACAAATAATGTATAATGTTTCTTAAAGCCAGATTCAACTTCAGGTTTTTATTTTCTGCTATGGGTATTATTGTTATTTATTCAGATTTGCATTTTTTTTTGGTTTAACTCACTAAGACGCGCGTGGAACCATTTATTTGTATTGTCCTTCTTATGCTTCCTGTTCTTCTTATCTTTCCAAAACCTCCTAATCTTTTCGCTCTGGACTTTACGTATGTCTTTTGTCCATAGATTTTTGAGTTTCAGATTTTTTGCTGTTGGGATCTCAGGTGCAAATTTATGTGAAGCGATTATTATTGGTCTATATAAACTCCATGTAAGATGTCAGTGTGTCTAGGTTTCTACAAGCCAGCGTGCTTTAGTTTTTTGGGATCTGTTGATGATGGGGAAAATTTCCTTAGTCAGTCGCGAGTCAACCATTCATGCTATATTCCGTAGAATTTCATACGTCTTTTCCGTTCGATTGAAGGCGGGTACACCAGTACAAGGCAACGTACGAACGGGACCGAGGCGAGGCGAGGCGAGGCGATGCGAGGCGATGCGAGGCGAAGCGGAACGTACGTACACTTTGGTTGCACGAACGCAATTCACTGAGGCATTGAACGAGACATTTATTCGCCCATTCGTTTTTTCTGACGAGTTGGGAGTGTTGTGAAGTTGATATGGACAATTTAGCAGTGGCTAGTGCCGCATTCATAGGGTTAAGACACGTGAAGCAGATAAAAAAACGCATAGAGATTTCTAGTTTAGTTAAAAAGAGAAATAAAAAGACGATGGTGGGTTGCTAGACTTTATTGGAATTTAATGCTCACTAGTGGTAAATTATTTTTAAACAGTATGATGGAAGAAGAAGAGAGTGGCACCTTTCGAAACTTTCCAAGAATGTCATCCACTGACTGTATATTTTCATTAGACTCGACTCGGGAGAAAATTTCGAAGAATGATACAAATTATCGAAAAGCAGTAACCGCCGAAGAAAGGTTAGCCATAACACTGAGTTACTTGGCAACTGGTGATTCGTTTATTAGCTTGCAATATGTTTTCAACGGAGTGAAGCAGCTGATTTCAAGAATTATACCAGAAGTATGCAGAGCTATATAAATATTTTACAATTGTAAAAATGGTGAATAAGGCGACTCACATTGAAAGCGTTGTAATTTACAGAGGAGTGCTAGACATTTCGAGACACTGTAATTTGTGATTCGTTGTTAAGTTCGTTATTTTGAGAAGACGAGTGTTGTGTTTCGTCGTAATGTTGTTATGTGTGGTTGCAACTAAGGACTCAGTGGGATGCATGTGGGAGCATGGTTATAAAGTGCAAATCTTGTTCAAACATTTTATTACAAGAATCATGGTCAACGATAAACTTATACAGAATATCACAAATAATATGATACAATATAATACATAAGAAAGCTTCAATCTTGCAGATTATGATCTTAATAAATCCTGTACCAATACAAATATATGTTAATGCGATGACAACCTTGTTAAGCCATGAGAATATCCCTAATCACAATATCTCTACTTGTATTAAACATGCAAACAGAAAATCCTTACGGCTTGGAAACGTAATATAACAGGGCAGGCTCTTACCAATTTACCATCATATAACTAATTTACAGCTAGTACCAGACACAAATTTGTATACAGGAGGCAAAATACAGCAATTATTTTAAATAAACAGGAATCAGTTTACCTTAGTGTCCTTCAGTTTAACCTTAAGGATCAAGTTCTTACCAAAAGGTTCTGACACATTATAGTGTGTACACGCATAAGTCGTTACCACACACACACACTGATAAGGTAGCGGGAACGACTAGCACCACATATCGGGGAATTTTGTCCATTCCCGTAACGAAATTATTAAGCACAATTAACAAGAATGCAGTAAGCGACGCACTTTGTAGTTGGGATCATCAGGTATTCTACCTGAAATACCCGACAGTGCTAGAAAATGGCAATTTATCACCTCGCAGCCACCGCCAGCCCCGCCCGCTGCCGTGCTCCCCAATCGGCGGAAAACCGCTCACGAACATAGAGCGCAGCGGAGGAATTCCTTCGATTAATGCGAGCGAGGAACGGTCTCGGTCGGGTCACAAACCCACATCATGCGGTACTTCCAGGCCGCCTGGTCAAATTACAAGTCCTCGCTTATACCAGCAGACCTCTAAAGTCGCAGTCAATTAGGGAAAATATTAGGCCCAACAAACCAAACCGCTGCTGCCGACCGACCGACTTCCCGGTTTCGTGTCCCCGAAAATCAACTCCATCAGCCGGTAGAGGGCACCACCAGAGCCACAGCGCGCTCTCACGGGCGAAACTACCACGCGAGCTCTGCAGGAACCAGCATCAGAAGACAATCGAGGGCGGGGAAAATAAAAAATGCGAGCCGAGCACGGCTCAAATGTTTTTTTTTTCTTTTTCAAAACGTCAGACTCTTCTCTAATAAGTGCACTTACTTCGCACCAAGCATCCTCTTTTTTTATCGAGATATTATAAATTTTATCGCCCTTCTTCCACAATATGGGACGGCTTTCATATTCTTTAATAAAACAGAGCACCTTTACGCTGTCACAGGTCATGATTAAAATCAGAACAAAAAGAAAGAATTATGAAAACCTACTTAACTAAAATATAGTGGTTTTATTTAATTCTAAAGAACAGGGTGTTTAAACGATGACTAAATGCCAAAGTCGCAGCGTTAACGAGGGAGGCAGATGCACGACTGAAAATATTCGTCCCCATAGCATGCAGCGCATCCCCGAATTCTCTTTGAAGTACAGTACTGACTCTGGACGGAAAGCGTGCGTACCGCCTCGGTAGTTCGGCGAAAGGCCCCATGTGTTTTGCCACGCCTCGGCTACACGTACATACGTGTTTGCTCGCCTCGGAGGCGTACGTTGCCTCGCACTGGTGAGTACCCGCCTTAAGATGAATCACTCGGTCAGTGAATACAGTGCTTTTGAGCTTTGGCACATCCAAATACCGTTTGAATCTTGGAACCTAATATTTTTTACTAGTGATCGCCCAGCGGTCGAAATTCGACAGTAATTCATTAAGTTGTTTAGTTTCTTTCATGAAAGAGTAATAATAATCATTATTTGAATTTGTTCTATTGTGTTTGGTGTGAGAATAGAAATATTATACATATTGTATACCCTGACGTCGTTTGCTGCGAGCGTGTACCAATACGTTATTAGCAAGTATTGTTTGGCTTAATTCTCTGCATTTTAAAACGATACACTCCACGCGTGACTGTATGCTAAATTTGAGCTTCTGAACTAACCATAGCAAATGATGAAATGTATTTATCGATGGTTCATTTGAATTTAAAATATTCATTTTGACCTAAGGCCGGAAAATTGCTTTAGCTTTATGAGAGATGAAGTAAATGTAGTCCTTTCACCTGAAGTGTCTTCTAAATCGAAATGTTTTGCATTGCGTAACCTGCGTTATAAATTCGAAACTGTAAAAATTTCGTTTAATGACATTCAGTATGCATTTAAATATATCTATCAAAATAATTTTGTGTGTTCGCTATTTAAATTTGGTCTATTATCATTTTGAATTTCACGCAAATAAGTATTCCTTATTTCTTCTCTCCCTCTCTCTCTCTAATGAAATTACTTAAATTAAAAAAGTCAAAAGACACTTAACCATTTAAGTAATCAAATGACCATATAGTATCTGGCAGAATAACTACATTCCTTTTCGAAGTATTCCTTTTATAACTTCAAAGATTAATCTCTACTTTATGCGAGTCTTTCGTTTTACCAAAGACTACAGAGTGTCTCAATGCTGGGAATTCACGTCAGAACATTGGCTCCAGTCCTATTTCACGCACAAACATACGTTCGCAAATAAATTTTTTATTTGAATAATCTATTTGTAACTTGTATTAACTATGCATATTATATTTTTTTCTTTATTGCTGCCTAAGATTACAGACATCGGCAGATTCACTTAGCACTAAAAGAAAACAAAAAAAATAATGTAAACAAAGAATTTTATTTAATTTGATATATCTGTAACACATATTATACACAGATTTTAGCTTTTTGCACTTCTTGTCCATATAAACTTTAACTATGACAAATCTCACACTTCTCCGTGAGCGCAATATTCTTAAAAATGTATCATAAGTTTTCGCTTAGCGTTTTAATATATAGATAGATCCTATGTAAGTTCAGAGATTAAGCTCCACTGTTTTGTTTCACCAAAGACCACAAACTACGCCATATATCAGCTAAACCTCGAAATGTTGCTTCTTGCTTCTATGTAAGTTCAGAGATTAATCTGGACTGTTTTGTTTCACAAAAGACCACAAAGTACGCCATCTAACAGCTAAAAATTTTAGCTTTCTGTATTTCTTTAAGTTCCTCCGTTTGCCCAATATTCTGGCCGCTAGCTACGCTATCTACCAGCTGTCAGGTGAAGCAACGCCCAGAACTGGCGGCATCTGAGCGAACTACGTAGGCGAGCGAGTGTTTTATTTCATTTAATTTTAATGTATTGGTAACGCATATTATATATAGATTTTAGCTTCCTGCACTTCTTCTCCATGTAAACTTTAACTATGCCAAATCCCAAACTTCTCCGTGCGCGCATTATTCTTAAAAATGTATCATAAGTTAAAAAAACCTTTCCAAATTCTCCTTAATTCTCCTTAAGTGGGTTTCTTGAGACAATGTGTCATCATATCATGCTTCTTAACGATATAGAAATACCTTTGATTCTTTCTAACTGTCACTCAGGCTCATAATCCCTTGAAACTTCCAGCTCGGTATTCGTCCAGCGGCGCCTGTCTGCCGTTCAATTCACGAGCTCTGTCTGTCCTCCCACAATTTAATATTCACTGGTCCTGTTACATCGCAATATACACAAATATGAATAATGCACTTCTTAATAAATGTACCAGTGCACGGATGATACAACGTACTTAATTTTCATTTCTATTACATGTTTGTAAGATATAAAATGATTTGTGAAACGATGATCAATGCTGCAGTATGTGAAGAACACTACGATGCTCCCTAGTTTGGATTTCAATGCAAGTTACAGTTCAAGTAACATGGGTTATGTTAAGCTATGGCGTTAACAAGATGAGATTACGATCATCTGAGATTGCGAAACGTTCACTACAGATTTATTTATATCAACATTTTTCGCTTAAAAATGATTTATCAGCAAATAATATCGAATTGTGTCTAATGGAAGACGAAATTTGAGACAAATGTAGTCATCTTTTGATGACTAAATTGTTCTTGCAGAACTGAAAATGTTTTTAATGGATTAATCGAATAGCATTAGGTTTTTTTATATGTAAAGCTGTCTAAACTAAGGCAGGCTGCTGCATGCCATTATAGATTACGGTGGACAAATGTTTTGCTAAGATTTTCAGCAAACTGGAAAATTACAAGCCAGGGCAGGAGTCAAATATTGCTTGCGCACTTATCTTGAACTATCTTATCTTCAAAACCATGGGTAAAAATGTTCATGCAAATTTTTTGTTTACAATGACCACGACTTTCATCTCAAAGGAAATTGATATTTCTTCCCGTGGATCACTGTATACTGCTTTAGATTTTATGGTTATATAACTGAGATTCAGATGATTGTTTTAAAAAAGATATTAACTGTAGAAAAAGTCACATATGTCATATGACCATACTAAATTTGTAAAGCAGTGATGTAGAGAAATATTTTAAGTACTGAATGACACATGCTAGCTGCGTGTAACTGATATGAGGTGTGGGCGTTAACGCATCTGATACCAGGACGCAATACACAACACCGCCATAAACAAAGCCTCCATCAGCGGAAAAACACTGGGTAAGTCTGCTTCATCAGATAGAAAAATTCAGAAAGCTAGAACTTACATACAAAGAGTACTTATTACTGCGAAGTACTTCATTTCTTTGTTCCACTGTTATTAATTCTTAGTCTCCGCACCCGCCAGGGAAGTAAAGTCCTTCGTGGAGTAAACTTCGCAATAGTTCGGTGAACTTGTGGATAATTCACTTAACAGAAATAACTGACAACTTCACTGATAGATTTAAAAAGCCTCCGTACTGAATATGGAAATAAAAAACTGGGCCAATTTCAAATCTAAAGCATAGCTTTGTGACCGTACTGATTGCACTTTTTAGGTGGTTGTTAGTTATCATCGAGGCGAAAGTTTGCATGTTCTCCTATTTCCGTTTGAGAATTAAACTTTATAACATAACTGTATTGTATTGTTAGAAGGATGTTGAAAATTAGGTGGACAGATAAAATACGAAATGAATGTGTTTTGGAAATGATGGGTGAGAAAAGAAGTTTGTGGAAGAGTCTTACAGAAAGAAGAGACAGGATGGTTGGTCATATTTTGAGACATGCAGGTTTGTTTAATTTGTTAATGGAGGGAACAGTCGAAGGTAAGAACTGCAGAGGAAGACAGAGATTATACACAGACGGAAAAAAAAATCCCAACACCAAGAAAGACTTGTGTTAGATAAACGAAATTTGGTAGGCGTGTTTATACATCTGAAAGATGACATCGATTAAAATTTCGCGCTTCGCGCATAAGTGTGGCGCTAGTAGCGCTACTCAGAGCTTGCAAATCAGGTTTGCTTTAAATACGCGCTGTAAAGTTTGTGAACGTTATTTACCGCTGAGATTTGACATAGTGAGTTGATGTTAGCCAAGAATGCCTTTAAGAAGACGAAGAAGCCATTATCAACAGCTCACCGAGTTTGAACGAGGTCGTGTAATAGGGCTACGAGAAGGTGGATTTTCTTTTCGCGATATTGCAGAAAGACTTGGCCGGAATGTATCCACTGTGCATGATTGTTGGGTGCAGTGGTCAAGGGATGGTACTGCCTCAAGAAGACCGGGTTCCGGGAGGCCACGTGGCACTACTGAGAGGGAAGACCGCCGTATTCGGCGTACAGCTGTGGCGCCTCGTACTGCGTCTGCGGCAGAAATTCGAGCTGCAGTTGGTACCACAGTGACACAACGAACTGTTAGAAATCGGTTACTTCAAGGACAGCTCCGAGCCAGGCGCCCTGTAGCGTGCATTCCACTGACTACAAGCCATCGCCGTTTGCGACTCCAGTGGTGTCAAGCCAGAGCTCATTGGAGGACGGAGTGGAGATCTGTTGTGTTTTCTGATGAAAGCAGGTTCTGCCTTGGTGCCAGTGATGGCCGAGTGTTGGTCAGAAGGAGGCCAGGGGAACGCCTGCAACCAAACTGTCTGCGGCCTAGACACACTGGACCTACACCTGGAGTCATGGTCTGGGGAGCAATTTCCTATGACAGCAGGAGCACTCTTGTGGTTATACCAAACACACTGACTGCAAATTTGTACGTCAGTCTGGTAATTCAACCTGTAGTGCTGCCATTCATGAACAGCATTCAAGGGGGAGTTTTTCAACAGGATAACGCTCGCCCTCATACCGCTGTTGTCTCGCAACGTGCTCTACAGAGTGTCGACATGTTACCTTGGCCTGCGAGATCACCAGATCTGTCTCCAATTGAACACGTATGGGATATCATTGGACGACAACTCCAGCATCATCCACAGCCAGCACTGACCGTCCCAGTATTGACAGCACAAGTACAACAAGCATGGAACTCCATACCACAAAGTGACATTCGAAACCTGTATGACACAATGCATTCACGTTTGCAGGCTTGCATTCAAAATTCTGGAGGTTACACCGGCTATTAATTTAACAGTATTTCACATTTGAAATGCATTTTCTTGAGCTTAAATTAACCTGTGATCTTGAAAATTTAATCAATTAAACATGTTAACTTGACAAATGCATTGTCCAAATTTCATTACTCTACAATAATTTTTTCTTGGTGTTGGGATTTTTTTTTCCGTCTGTGTAATATATGAAGCAGATAACTGGGGTCGTAGGGTGTAAGGGGTATGTTGAGATCAAGAGATTAGTGCAAGATAGGAAAGAATGGAGGACTTCATCAATCCAGTCTAAAGATTGATGACAGTAAAAAAAAAAAAAAAATGTTTAGCTATCGGCAAACAGTATTTGTTGCAAGCATATGTCAACATCTTTATCCTGCTGTGCACAGTATTGTAAACAATATAAAAAATGTAGTTAGTCCCGCGAATTACAACCCTGTAACGTCACTAGGGGACTTAGAATTTTGTTATTTAGATTTTATCCTTCCTGTCTTTGTGACTCAAATACTTGATGAAACAATTCAGAACGTGAACATTGAAAATAGATGACTATTTGTTAGTTAAAAAATCTGAGTGGAAATCATACCGTATGTCTGTCTAACAATCCCAGACAAACCGCTACATGTAGTCTTGGGCTCTGTCATTAACTGTAAGTCTAGTGAGTTACATAGGGTAGCCGCGCGATATAAACTATTGGCTCACTATCAGTGCTCCTGGGCACAAGGCGATAGTGCAAGACTTCATTCTCAGGAAAAATCTCGAAAAAAGGTATCATCATCAAATGTTCGCTTTCTGACCCACTTCTCCCGTGTTAACTCATTGAGGAACGCTGGCGGGTTGAGTGATATTGTTTTACTGTCTTGAACTTCATAATCTCCTGCACAACTGTTCTACACATTTATTTTGAATATAGGGGAATTCTTATCATTTAGTAAGAAGCTCATCTCCAATACTTATTAGCCAGACCTTAGAAATCCAAAGCTTTAGCCCATTTCAATAACAGATGGCGGTAGGTGTCATAATTTAATAAAATTCTAGGTCGTCATCCAGACCTTTCAATTTTATCAGCAGGGTTTCATGTTAACAGGCAACGGAACTGCCTATAAGCGTGTTTTCTTAGCACTGTTAACCAGTTCCATGAAATAAGGACCTCACATGTCAAAACAGTCCACTTCCAAAAAATTTAAAAGCGCTTTACCTACAGTTTGCCCTTCTTTATAGCTCAACATACGAAAATATGAAGATTTTTAGCCGTAAAAGTGATTGCAACGAAATATTATGGGTCACCATGAAAAATTCATATGGGTCTGAAAATATTACTGCACATTACACAAGTTAGTTCTGACCTATTATGTAACAGTGCGTGTGGATTTACTAATCAGTGCTCACTTACTTACAAAATTAGCATTAAATTAACAATCCACCGCCTCAATTTAACACTGGAGTGTTAACAGCATGCGGGAAGTACTGAACACAAACATTTGAATTGTAAACACAAGCCTAGCCGAGGAGATGTTTAAGTCGCGACACGCTCTAGTTTCGTGCAGCGGGGAACAGTGGTTGGTGGTAAACCATCCCCGGCGGCGTTCAATAGCCTCAAAGTAAAGACAAACTCTCGGTCCTTAATTTCATTTTACAGAGAATTAATTCTAACAATAGTAGTTCTATTCTGTTGAAAGAGAAATGCTTCAAATGATACAATTTATCTCCTACTCGATAACTAAGCAAGTGTTTAGTTAATTTTATTGAAATTAATTTTTGAAATACTCTGGCATTAGTTTATCTTGTTTTGCGTTCATTCACTGTATTCTTGAACAAATTTTCTTTACCCATCTGAATCTAAAATTAGTTATTGCCCTGTTATAGAAGATATAATTTTTTAATGGTAGAAGTTTGGAAGAAGATTTACTTTGTTTATTCGAAGTCACTGTTTAGTACCACTCTCTTTCAAAGAGTAGTATGTATAATTACAGGAAAAATTAATCAAGTCGATTGCTTCGCAACCACGAAAGAGTTTAGTAGTTAGTGGAAGACAGTCAAAAGAAGTATACTATAAGGTTGAATAACTAGTGTAATATCCTTTTTTTGTGGTTGGTAGTATCTCGGAAGGTTTGCCGTTTCAGAACTCGTGCTTTAAAGAACTTTCAGTATTACATAAAGACTTGTGGATTGCTAACGAGTTCAGAAATATATGGAATTCTACGTATTTTCATTTTTAATTCGATAATAATATTCAAATACGACTCGTAAAGCGAAAAAATTAAGATTAAGATAAAAATAAAGTGTTTCTCTGATATTGTTGAAAGGCAAAACACACGCAACATAGCTCTATTTTCGATTATGTTTATCGGATAAAATCTGATAACAACCTCCGCATGAAGTAGTTTGAATTTTTTCACAAGGATGAAAGATTTAGATAACGACTGTGTTTGTTGGTAGATGACATAATCAAGAAATTATGTAACTTCATCATGTACGCTTATTGAAGTAGCGTGCTTTCTAAATATTTGGTTCATATAAATCACATTTAGAGAACTAGAGAGTGAGTGAGATGGATGTATAACATGCGAATACACCAGCAGACAACTCAGGGTAGTAGAAAAGAAATTGAGGTTTTATGAGAAACTTTACTATATCATACTAAGAGTTTAAAGAGTGTTAACTTACATGCCAAAAATAAAGTAACTTCTTGGACATAAACTAAAATGTATTCGTCTTGGCAGGGAAAACACACTGATCAACCGGAGAAATTCTAATGCTTCCGACCAATGGGTATGAAACAAAGATTATTGGTGCCAGAATGCTACAAAAATTTACTCTAAAAAATAAAGTAAATGGTTCTCAAAACATTTCTATATACATTTTAAATTAATTAATTGTGCGGAAATTTACTTATTAATTGATCCTAAACTAAAATATAAATTTTTAGATTTAATCACAATCACACCTCGTAAGATCGAAGAAATTATAAATTTTACGTAAGCTGGAAATTCGATAACTCTTTGCCATAGTGACTCCTCGAACATTTCCAATGTTAAAGAATAATCTGAAATCCAATAACGAAATTAGTTAAAAAGTTTCGCAGTGCAAACAGAGAAAATAAAATATCCTCATTAGTTAATAACATTGAATATATATATAGGCGCGAGGTGTGGAATGTCATTACGTGGCATCAGTGTTGTACATTCCGATGATATCAGCATTGTACTGTACATAAATAATATACTTGGATCTGTACAGGTGATTTAACTATCTCTGACTAAATAGATCAAAAGCTTTCTCTACTTTTCGCAAATCCTGCATTAAAATATATTAAAGAACACTCTGCTCCCAGGATGAAACATACCAATCTGTTATATCATTGTTCAGCTTCGTTCGTATGTGCCTTTGTTCTTGATAAAAGGTTAAAGCTTTATTTCGTACAGTGTACTCCCGTACAATTCTAGACACATGTCACTCTATTTTGATTTTTTTCCATGTATGTTGAGGTTATAAAGAAAGTTTCAACAATACCATTCATGACACGCCCAAACCTTTCTGCAGCACTTGCGTTCTTTGATGAACCAAGATGTTACAATTCGTACAATTTCAGCAATAGGTGGTCTCCGTATGATGAAACTAATTTGTTTTGCTTATTTTCCCTCTTTAATATCATATGAAATAGTGTTATGGAACAATGCTACTCATAGAGACAAAGTATTTAGACAAACTTCGATGATCTTATTCAACGTTATTGTTCTCGATGTTATGTTTAATTATAATCTATGAGAAATTAGCCATATGATTACCAGAGTTCTTTATATTGTGCACTCAACATTTAATAAACTTTATTGTGATATTAATCACATGTCACGGGTATTCCTTAAAGTTACTGATTTATGCGCTTAGGCTGTTGCTTTCTCGTTGTCTCAGGAAGTTTCATTGGTAAACGAAGAATTTGTATCATCAGTCATACATTAATGCTTTTAGACTGTTGACTCAATCAAACTTTCTCAGATCCCAGGAAGTTTACGATGAATTTATATCGTAAACCATTATACACTGTTTAATAATTCGTGAATGACTCTTCACAGGACTCACTCAACCTGATGTAAGATATGTTAATCAGTGACTAAGTTATCCTGGAATTATATGTTTTAATCACAAATTATTTCGCTAAAACTTACCTATAACTAGTCTCTTTATACAGAGCTATTTATTTCATTTAATTAAAATCTTTATGATACAGTTAAATGGAAAAGGAAATGAGAGTACAATCGAACCTAATATTTAAAATTGAAATTTAAGATTACATACGTACAGTATTTCATGGATATTAGTGCAGGTAACTAAAATTAGATCAAAAGAAAGGATGAGAGTTTGTAAAAGATTTTGATACTTTTTAGAGGTTAAACTGTACCCTACTGATACATTCATGTCTTATTTCACACACAGTACTTGATCAGCAAATGCATTTAGAAATATTTTAACATGGAAAGATATTGCAGTAGGTATGAAAAGTAGTTCATGGAAGGGAAAAGATGACCATGACCACAAGCTGGCACTCGATTTCAGGCACAAGGGTGTGGGAAGATTTTCTTTCTTAGGTAAGGGAGTCAGGGATTGGAATGAGTTACCAAGGGGAATGATGAATAACCTACCGAAAACGTTAAAAGAATTTAAAGTTAAAATTTGTAGAGGGCAAATGTAGGTGAGTGTAGGATAGGGGGAAGTTGGGTGTGTAGGGAAATTGCCACCGGAGCCTGTGCTCCATTGCAATTAAATTAAAAGTTTACCATTTCAGCAGCGTCCAACATTATGTACAGCCGCCATTCTGTAATAGCATCAATATTGAATCACTGGCTACAAATTAACATTTGGCAGTCAAATCATTGTCACATGGTGCTATTACTACTTTAGCACTAAGATTAGTGATTTATTTGTTGATTAAGTGTAAAACGCATACTGGGAGTATCTGAAAGACATACTAGGAATTTTTAAAAAATATAGCAAATATGATCATCACTCTTCACAAATTGTAACAGATATGCTGCTGCATTATTTAATTTGATTTATCACTACCGCATTGAATTTTGAGCACATGGCAGTGGCCAAATACTTTCCCATCACTCTTGTCTTATAACTATTAACTCATAACATAAGGCAATCCGAGTACGAAATTCATTTAGTGGTAGTTGGTCAGTCCCACAGATTTGAGCATACTTTACGAGCGACCATTCTTCATTCGGGAGCAGGAGTAGTTAGGAGGATTATAACCTTTTGGCGTAAACTGAGGCAGTCAAACAGTTTGTTTTCAGGTATGTCTTCAAACAGAAAGTTTGGAGATACCTAATTTTTACATCTTGTAGTGTTAGTGCCGTATACATTTTGAAAGTAAGGTTTTTTCGTCTATTTTTCTCATATTCCAGGTGACGTTTCAACCAGTTGGGCAAAAATATGATGCGGAGATGTTGCATTACAGGTAATTAAGAGAAAGATAAAACAGAAAAATAATTATGTAACCCTGAATGTGATAAATCACTGTTGAAAACAATGATGTCTCTTTGCCTCCTTAAACTGAATTGGACGCTTGGAAAAACAAAATGCTCTTCTTAATGACTCCGTGTAGTACCTGCTCAGCTCATTGGAATCATGTGTGACAGAGTATGCTTCACCGGCTGATCCAGACTTTGACTGCGTTATGTTTGCCTGTAACCATTAATACTTATTGATTGGTTTGTTGCGGTGAAGACAGTGTAAGAGACATGACAGAGTGCAGTCGTCTGTTGGTATTCCTTGTAGATCTCACATGTACAGTGGGAAACATTTCTTAGTTGGTAAGCGGTGAAGGCGGAACGCATGTGTCCAAAATGGTCTGATGCTGAGAAAGAACTGAATTGTTCCATGCGTATATACTAGGAATTTTCTGAGGTTGTCGGATCCACTTAAACCTGTTTTGGGAGGAGGAGGTAATTTATTTTGGAAGAAGGAACCTTATTTCGGGATTGAAATTGAGAAATTCATATCCTTGTCTCAGCATCTTGTTTACCGATTAAAGGCTGGGGAAATACTCGAGTGTGGGGTTGTGATTGCTGTGGATGAAGGGTGAAATTTACTCTGGATATAATGACTTGGTAAATGTTGGAGATATAGCAGGTATTAAGGGACTGACTGTCGGCTAGATGCATCATATGAATCACCAGGCTGTAAGGTAGGAAACGTTTAGTGCCTGCTATCGACTTATAGGTGTTGTTGGAAACCGAACGTTTTTATGTAAACTGGTGTGACTATAATTACGGACTATGAAATAGTGGCGCGTTGACTTCGAAAATTGTGGTAAGTACTTTGGTTTATGAACAAACGAAGTTGATGATATGTTCATTATTCCGAGTGTGAGCATAACTGATCAGGTAGCACATCCCCTGTAAAGTTTGTACCATTTGAACACACCGTCACCATTTTTATGGGATTGAACGTGATAAAAAAAATTTACTACGAGGGTGGCTGCTCCTCACTATTACGGAACAATTAAATTAGAGGAACTTTTTTATCTCTCACACATCGAATGTAATGTAAGCTATGACTACATACAGTTTCGTTGAAATGGATTTTCTTTGATCGTCGCACACTTATTCAAAAATTTACGTATTTATATCACGAAAGCAACTTGGATCCAATCTGGATAAAAAATACCGTATATGTAAACTGATGACATAAGCAATCGTTATGTATAGTTTCGGCGAAATTCGTACATTAGTCGATTATTACTAATCCGAGTAAAATCAGGGCTGGCGTATAATATGGGTATGGTAGGTCCACACAAAAATTCCGGGTGGTTACTAGCGCTTGAAGCATTTAGAGAGAAAACTGAGAGAAAGGGGGAAAGAAAGAAGACCAGCTGAACATGGAATTATATAATAGACTGCAGTACTACTATTATATTTCTTTTTGGATAAGATAATGAAATATCTCTTCCGTGGTGATGTTCATTTGACAGATGCAACACCCTTTTCGACGTGTCGACCAATAGTTTTTTTTTTTAAATGCCTAATTTGCATCATGGGAGGTCAGCCCCATTTTATATATTATTAAGGCCCTTCTCTTCCAAATTTCTTTAAAATAAAATAATAGCACTTTACTATTATTAAATGCCTTGGTTTAATTTCTTCAAATTAATTTACAAAACCAACTTCACAGTTAATCTCATAACTCTCACACAGAGATTCAATATATTCTTGTTGAATTCAACGATATTATTACATATTTACTACTTATTATAAACACTACTGTCTGTGGAAGGCAGTTTAGAATTAAACATTTACATCTCTTTTTTTTTCTTACAAATTATTTATAATTAGGAAATTAATACACACACAAAAAAATCAATTAGGAATTATAATCAACAGATATGTTATACTGACGACCCACCCAGGCTTAACACGATCCGCCGACCCTGCTAGAAATTGTCCTATATGTTACCTGTTGTAATAAGCTATCAGTTTCGTTAAAATCAGTCCATCAGTTTTTTGCGTGGTAAAAATTCAAATTTTTACGGTTTTCGCATCTCCGTCGTACGTAGTACACATTGAAATTACCCTTCTCTAAACCAATTTCATGTACAGACACAACATTTCTGCGATTTTATTATGTGGTGTAGATTCTTTCTCAGTCGGAGGTATAGCGTTCAGCAAAGTTTATTTTAGTCGCTGGCTAACTTTGCCAAAAATTAAAACGTTCATTCTCTCATGTACATGAATCAGTATCTAATTTATGGTCACCCGCATGCTATTTCTATTTTTTGATCTATTTCTAGCAGCTTATGTCTTATATTTTCTTCCACTATCTTCATATCTTCCTGTCTCTCAGACGGCTCCCAGTTCATCTCTTTTATTGCAATAGTTACTAAGTTTACTTTATAATAATATCCACAGACAAATCCGGCTGCTCTTCGTTTTATTCTCGCTATCTTTCATATTCACAATAAAGCAGAGGGGAGTATATTAAATATGTCCGTTTAAGATGGTGATATATTACTACAAAGTTGATAATGATACTTCATGGAACTTTCGAGTGATTTTATAATACATGGACTTTATAAAATTAAATTTTTTGTTTCTTACAATACAATACCTACTTCTTTTTTTTTAGTGATGAAAGTGTGGACTGGTATCAACTATTTAAGTCCAGTGCATATCAGTTCCATAAGCGAGACTCGACAACTATGGAAATAACTCGAGACCAGATGTTGTTGTTGTTGTTGCTTTAGGGCGCGTTGACAGCGAGGTCTTTAGCGCCCTCGAGGCAGTCTACAAATTTATAATTAGTTATATTATAATCAGAAATCTTTCCAACAAGCGGAGTTTTACTCAAAGTGAAGCCAGCAACTCTGCGGCAGAAACATTTTACAAGAGCGCCAGTAATAGATAACATGTTGTGCCAAGGTCACTAGACTCAGATAAAGGAGAATGATATTAAGACCTGTCACGAGTGAGTGTGGGAGCAGTTGCCAGGTCAACAACAACGACAACATGAGCGACGGCATGAAGAAGTGGTCTGGCCGCGTTGCCATGGTGACGGGGGCCAGCGCGGGTATAGGAGCAGCCATCGTCAAAGCCTTGCTCAAGCACGGCATGGTGGTCGTGGGTCTCGCCCGCAGGGTCGAGAAGGTCCAGGTGAGTCATGCACTGCCGTGTTGCCATGGTGACGGGGGCCAGTGCGAGTATAGGAGCAGCCATCGTCAAAGCCTTGCTCAAGCACGGCATAGTGGTCGTGGGTCTCGCCCGCAGGGCCGAGAAGGTCCAAGTGAGTCATGCACTGCCGTGTTGCAAGTTTTCTTGGCTGTGTTTAATTATTTTACGGATATAGCGTACTTGATTTACATTTATTGCGTTGACAATTTCCCTACACACACATTTTTTTTTCTATTCCTT
The DNA here is from genome assembly GCA_031002005.1 of Vandiemenella viatica. Classification (NCBI taxonomy): domain Eukaryota; kingdom Metazoa; phylum Arthropoda; class Insecta; order Orthoptera; family Morabidae; genus Vandiemenella; species Vandiemenella viatica. The sequence continues at coordinate 62,583,976 of JARYHS010012519.1, read as the reverse complement.
TTCCCATCTACGTTTGCCTTTGTAACAGAATGACCAAATATGGGTCATTCCGTACATTTTTATATATAATATTTTGTATATTTGTATATATAAAAAAATAAGAAAGGAATTATCGGAGAGGATTGTCAGTATTTGTGGGACCTGAGCTAGACGCGCCAGATTGTCGTGACAGGCCGGCGGCTGCCAGGGACAATGGACACCAGCTACCCTTCTCACGCATTTGGTCAAGCGTATAATCCCTTGGTTCCGGGGAAACTGTACACTGGGGTGAATGATCTATCCAAACACCAGGTCTCCCAACGGGCAGTTTTGGAGGTCACAGGTGACGAATAAGTCCGAGGCTATACCCAGTTCGCACGAATCGAGAAAGACAATGTTCGCCTATCGTGACAGCCGGAAGGAGGAGCTTGAGAACGGCAGGACCAATCGAGAGAGACTTTTCTTTGCATTTTTTAATGCCGGTGTATTTTTGCTCTATGTAAACTACGAGCGACGGGAGGAGGCTTTTTCCGGCGGACACTGGAGGGGACTTGAGTCCGAGCCTTCAGACTAGAAGGAGCGGATCTTCAGAAGCTGGAGATCGCTCCGTCTTGGCATCAAACCTGAGGGTCAATAAGCGTGTCTTGTACAGTGAGGTCGCTGTGCACGCATCCAGTACGCTTGCACGGACGTGGTGCATAGTCCGCTAATTCTACAAGTGCAGTGTGGTGCTTTTATTCGGTCATTGAGTACAGCCCTGTAACGGCCACTGAATGATTAGGAGTTCTCGCACCCTCCAATATTGAGCTAGCTGGGGCAGACTTTCTTAAAGCCACACTTGGTGGATAATTTAAATTATCCTGGCGCCCAGCATTTGAGATCGGATACAGTTAATGTCAACACTGTATTTGATTTATGGTTCCCGATCATTGTGAAGGGAACTTTCATTTAAAAAAATCAAGTGTGAAGCATTCTTGCTTGCCAATTAACATTGGGAGTTTGTTTCAAGATTAATTTTAAAAGTGGTTGTGTTTTAATGATTTGTTTATTTGTTAATATGTGTTGGCAATTGTAAGAAGAGGCTTTGCATAGTTCTTTTTATCATATTTCAATGTGTCAATGTTAACGATAAATAAGCCTCGCCTGTACGCCATTTGAGTACCCAATAAATTAGCAGCCTAGGGTTTCTTTGAATTATAAAAAGAAGTAAAAGGTTTTCACCCATACCTCCCCACCGGCACATGACGGTACACCTTCTACTAACTTGAACGTTAAATTCTTTTAGTGTTTTTGGTAAATTATTCATCATTTCGCTTGGCAATTTATTCCAATCCCTTCCCTACAAAAATAAAATTAAAAAAAAAATCCCCTTCCTTATGCTTGAAATTGAGTACCACCTTGTGGTCATGGACATATTAACCCTTCCACCAACCTCTCTTAATTCCCCGATGCCTCATCACCAATACTCCTTGTACACTCCCATGACTCTGTTCACAGCTTTTATTAGAAACTAACCCGTTTTTATGGTCTGAGTAGTTACTTTTGATACTGTTAGTAATAACCGCGATGAGAGTTACTTATTAACTATAGCTTGATGACACGCTACTGATTTTACATCGAGCTGTTGACGTGGGACTGTTTTATCACGAAACGAGTAACTACTGTAAGGAAAAGACAGGTAAAATGGGATATTCAGGCACAATGAACAAGCTGAAAACTAGTATGAAGTTTAAAACAATAGTTGTTTTGATTTCAGAAATAATAACATCCGACCATCCTCATATAAATCTTTAAATTCTTGTCAAATGTCAAGGGTAGTATCTCCAAACAGTTCAGTATAAGTCGTGATATGTACTGTTCTGTTTGTGAAATTCGGTTTTTGATGTGAATGTTAGGAACCATCCAGTTACGCCAAGACGATGACGAAAAATCTAAATTCCAGTTCAGTACGGCGGGGGTCTTATCACTCCTCCAAACTGCTGGGCATACCTTTCACAACAACTCTGACACGGACGACAATCGTAATTTTATCTACAGCATCGCTAAATCACCTTACAATTTCGCACCCAAAATTTACTTACAGAACGACGTATTACACACTTAGCATATGAATTTAGGGTTAGATTGAACACTTATTACTAACAGCATGGTAGAGAAGTATCGTGATATGAAGGAATAGTGCTTATTATCTCTTCCCTCGACGCGCGTGCTACCTGTGGTATTCATTCACTACTGTTATTGTATAAAGCTGTCAGCTGCTGCGGGAAAGATGTTTTTGCTCAGTCATCGTTTGAACTGTTTATAGACCTTAGCCATTGGAAGTAAACAGAAAACACTGTTATGCAAAAATCAGTTCGCGATTCAGTGATACCAGAACTTCCGAATATGTTTTCATGCTAGGCTGCTAAACAAGATAACAGAAAACTTCCATATTTAAGCATCATACATTAAAAATTTTATTAAGCTTATTTCATTACAAAACTGGTTTGCTGACATTTATCCATTGACATCATTCGCTAAATTCTAGTAGAAAAAAGTAAAGAAGGCAGGGAAAATTTTCTGTTTTACGTTGAAATTATGTATCAATTTGGTTATTTAGGGGCCACGGCTCCCAGATAAAACATAGCTGCTTACATTCAAACACTAACTTTCTGGCCTCATCGACGTCAACGTCGAGGTCATTAGAGGTGAGAAAGGACTGGGGGTAAGGAACTGGAAGCAATTCGGCTATGGTCTTTTGAAAGAGGCATCCCAACATTCGCCTGGAGTGATATGGGGAAACCATGGAAAAACCCATATCTGGTTTCCCGGACGGGGATTCGAAGCCACGTCCTTTCAAATGTGAGGTCAGAACGTTAACCGTTCACCCACCACGCTCAGTTCCACAATGAGGATTCGATTGCATGTTATATTTATTAAGCAATGAATCACTTCTGACACAGATAGTATGAGCTATGTTAAGAGCCACCCATATCTTACGATATAAATTAAATGCGTTTGCTGACCGTTTGAGATATTCAATTTTTATCAAGAATTCTTAGGCCATTCTGTCCTCCGTAGCTTACTTACACTGCATCCATTTTCTATCAGACGTTTTGTAGTTTTCGTTATTTGAGCGATTTGAAAGCGTCACCTATCTTAACGAATAAAAACATGTGCAATTGGTTATATTATTTAATATTTTGATTAGGATGTTGACTCATCTAACGCTTGAGGAATCAATAAGACAAACATCAAACCAAGAGATTATGTCTCTCTAGTCCCATTACTGGTTTAGTGAATTTTACTTGCATGAAGCCTATCAAGGAAAACTCACGCAGCACTTCTGTGAATTAAACTAGACTCTGGTCTTTCAGCTGTAAATTTGTGTCATCAGACCTCTCTCCCCAAAGTGATCCTGCAAGTTTAGGATGTTACTTCTTGCTAGGAGGTTTCAAAATCTGTCGGAAACAGTTTTCGATGCAGGAGACTATGCAACACAGCATTGCTACTAAGTTTTAAGCATTAGGAATTAAGGGAATAATTTCATCATTAACGAGAGGACACACAGAACTGAGGATATTCGTAAGGTAGGAACAAAATGCTTTGGCAATTTTAGGGCAAGGAGTATTGGCTGTGCATTCCACAAGAATATTCTTAAGAATTATCAAATATTTGTACCATATCGGGGTAACCAGATAGCTAGTTATATGAAAGATAATGTATCAAGTACGTCGCCCACGTAAAAATTAAATAGAAACAGTTCCAAAACAGATATTTAGGCAGGACAGTGGTTGAGAACTTTTTATTTGTTTACTATATTTTCCAATCGCGTTACCAAACTAGATTCTTCAACAGCAATTACTGCTTTTTTTTCGAAATGAAAGCGAGCAGCATTCAATCCCACCGGACGCTATCTTATATATATTTTTTCATGATATCAATAAATGTTGCGCTTGTTATTAAGCATTTTGTCACAGCTCGCAGCCCCTATCAATTTATAGCAATGATCATGAGAGCTTCGGTCCTCTCTGAAAATAGCTTGATATACTATACCGGCACGTATTTTACAATAGATCAGCTGATTCTACTGGCAGCTTATTGGTCTATATATTTCTGAGCAATAATCAGGCATTATATTTTAAGGATAATCTACATTATTTAGAATTATGCTAGGATTTTCCTTAGTTAGAAGATAAAAGAGTTCTTCTAGCCACATTCTCGTACTATTATCAAGAAATTTGATGAATTTATAGTTAGTATTACTTTGGTAACTGTATTTGAGCAGAATGGTATCAATATGTTTTGTATTTACCAGCTTCTTCTCAAAATTTATGACTTAATATTATTTTTGTTTTTCCAGAGATCCCCCCCCCCCCCCTCGCCCCTGAGATCCTGGATTGTGGCAGCATTGTTGTTTAAGTATACAAATTTTGTTTTATTTTACAGATTCATATTAACTTTATAATGTTAATATTATTGGCACTTGCAATATAGTTATTCATAAAAATATGTTTACATGCCGATCCGCTGTATCCAAACAAATAAGACATGACGTGGTCCACCAGAAATAAACCAACCATACTCTCAAACTACTTTATACAAAATCATATTCCGAGCGAAGTGGGTGAATGGAAACGCTCTGTCTTCGAATTCTGGACGACGCTGGTTCGAATCCTTCGGCCTGCCATCCAGATTTTGATTATTTACGGTTTCCCGAAATTGCTCCAGGTAAATGCCGGAATTGTTCATGCAAAATATCCGAAATCTTTCCCGTTCTTTCCTTTTCGCCCCTAATGACATCGAAATCGACGAGGCGTACAGCCATAATGTAATCGACCGTTTTGGGCTTAGTCGATTAGTTGACAGGATGGTTGAGTGGTGGGCCGCCCTTCCTATCATGGCACTGCGTGTGATCGCTCGTATGGGCCTAGGGCTTAATGCTGGAGGTTGTTGCAGTTGGGAGCGCAATGTGGCATTGGAGAAACCGACCAGATCCTAGGTACTGACCTGTGCGAAGTATTCCCACAGTTTGCCTCGGCAACTTCTGCTGTCTCCTCGTAGTACGGCGGCTAGATGGATTACGGTTAATCAGGATAACTGACACCACATGGTTAAGGACATGACCCTTTGCTTTATAATAGTACCATGTAATGATCATTGAACTGGGCTAAGGCTAGCTATAGGTTCTTCTACTTCTAGTACGATAGACAAGGCGTCTAACTGCTACGATAGGCGTTTATTGTACACTGTAGACTGAAGCCAATACATCCGAATGAATACTGCCTGCTAGGCTAACCCCGATGGTACTAATAACTGAAGCCATAGTTAATGATCTACTCAAAGTATAGATGGTGGATCCATTACTTACAATGGAGAATGGCTAGCAGCTAGTCTTGGTAGCGAGGGTACCTGCTATCGACCATGACGCGAGACCCGGCTACGGAGAGAGGCACCCTAACCGTTAAACTGACATAGTGTCTGCCCTACAGTACTGATACTTGCAGAAGACCGAGTGCGTACCGTCGCTCGTAATTTATCCCGATCGTCGAACGTTCTAGATGTTCGATCGGTCGTCACCCGGTCATCGCCTTTCCGTCCTGGCATCTGCTGACGCTCGCGTCTGCAAAACGAGGCTAACCTCACGCGAACTCTCCGCGTGCGTACGGGACGTTGCTTTCAACTAAAGTACTAATATTTAACCTTAACTAATATGTCTCAAAACCGTCCATTACACTATCCCCCACCTAAAATGTCGAACGTCCTCGTGAGACGAGTTATCTAAGTATACAAAATTTGATTTTGTTAGTTAACAAATTAGTAATCTGATGAATCCACCACCTTGCTCAGATTAATTCAACCAAATGAGAAAGTGAAAAATATAATTGTTATATCGGGGGTAACCTCGCAGTAGCTTACAAGGTAAAAAGTTTCAAAACACAAATATGAAATTGTCAATCCATAAAGTTCACTTGGAACAATATTGAATTTTTACAAAAAATCGATAAACAATTACAGGTTATATAACTTACTGTCTCATCAACCCTAACTCTGAATTTTTCTGAAAATATTTTAGCTATGTTTACATTATGTGAAATTTCGCATAAATCGCATAAATTTTATAAAAGTTATGTTTTCCAATGTTACAAGACAAATTGAATTTTAGTTGCATCACAAATTTTCTAGTTTGAACTGTTCAAATTTTGTTTTTTCACAGAAAGTCTTTCGAGTTATAACCGTTTCATATTTTTTTCCCCAATTATGATCACGCTAACGCACATGATGTTGTTCACTGTAAAAATACAAATTGATATTCACATCGATACTGTTTCATACAGTTTTTTTCCTTTTTAAAAATAATGTCTTTGTACTTAGCACTGTTCCACTTTCCGAAGTAGATGCGGAAGTGCTGACGCTACGAAGAATGCGATGTCAGCTGACGCTTCGCGTGTCGCCCTGGCTGACTCCGTCTGCTGAAACAAACGCTTACGCCAGTACGCATTCCCAAAGATTCATAATTGTACATGTGAATTTTGGAACATTTCACAGCATGGCAAGAAACATTTTCCAATAAAATTTGTCATAAATTATAAAATCTGTCTTCAGACTAATAAATAGAAACAAATTAATATTACTTTTGAACATTTCAGGTTTGTCATAACTTAACGGTGTATAAACACAAGAACAATAATTTTAAACCTAATCTGACAGAAGTGAACGAAATTTCCATAATTGAGCTGTGGATTGGTACATTTTTCAGTTATTATTAATTTTCTGGTTAGTCCAGTATGTGGTCTCCGATCCAGACGTCAATCCAGGCAAAACCCATTAGACAGTTATTTATTTGTTAATATTGTCGGACGTGGCTATTTTTCAGTCAAGGTTTATCTTCTATAAATCTTAACTCTAATCATTACTCCTACTCGTCCTTCCTCACAGGATGTGATAAGGTTTTTAAGTTTAGCATCATACTTACAAATCATATAGTTTGAAAATTTAATCCCCATGCCTAACAGCAAGTTTGCCATTAACATCTTTCCTAAATTCTATTCCCATTCCTAGAAAAATTCTCTCCTTTTCATTAACCAATCTTCTTGACCCACTGAAACAATAGAGAAATTCGTTAATAATGTAACTACTCTTCCTCTGAATAAGGAATTATTTAGAGTTTGTTAGAATTTGAAGTCTAATCTCTCCTGTTCTACCAATTATATTCTAAATTAAACACTTTGTGTTCTAAACTATTGTACTCATTATTTACTTAAAATACAACGTAATGTTAATTGTCTCCTTTTTTCCTTTATTTTTCCTTTTTCCTCTTTTTTTTTTTTTAGAACTTAGCTAACTAGCCATGCAGTCATTAAGATGTTACCATTAGCGCTATTTTTAATTTTCAGAGTCTTTTCCGTGGCTCTTTCTCACTTTCTTTAGGTGGTATTACGTGTCCTCCTTTTATTCACTTGCTTGTTTCCCTCAAATAACGTGTGATTACATTGTGCCATTCGCGCGAGATTACCAGCGTTATCGTATTTGCTCTTGTTACGGAACTCCTATATGGACTATTTTATCGATTCTTCTTTTAAAGAGCTTTACCCATATTTCATACTTAAAGATTAATTACAGATTCCTTAGCTTCACTTAATCGTATAGTTTGCTATCATACGTGATTGAGTTACCAACTAATACTCAATTAGTGATACACTGGAAACATACTAAGTGATATTAACTCGAGGATAATTTTCTAGAAAGAAAAATGTGTTTAGGATTGTGAAAGAGTAACAGACATAGAATGCTTGTTTGGTCTTCCAAAATTCAAGTTGACATACTATGTCATTTAAAGAGATCATTTATCACTCCACCTGCCCTATTTCTTTAATACTACCCCGGGTTTATTTTACGTTCACTGAGACAACCTGAACTCAGGACCCGTCGCTTCATAGGCACAGCCGTATTCTCTTTTTTTGACTGTCCTATAAGCCAACAATATACTCTTCTCACCTGCAGCGTGGACGTATGAAAAACCTGTCTTCACCTGACATTGTACGCCTAATTTTCCATATGCCAAAGAAATCAATGAAAAATCAATTTTCTAATCAACAAGGATTTACTGCAATGCTGACTTACCCAAAAGAATGTAATTGTAGAAGAAATTATGTTTAACAGAGAAAGAAAGAAAAAAAATCGTATGACAGAGATGCATAAAATTTACATTAATTCTACGTTCATCGTACCGGATGTTAACATTTTTCATCTGATTTAGCTTGCTCGGACTTAGAAATATTACCCCTTAGTAACTTCCTCTTCACACTGTAAGTAGTTAATTCTATCTTATTGTGGCTTAACATTCGTTAAACTTAACTTTTATGCTTCATTATACTTCTCGTGGCTTTACTGTTTATTACTCTGTGGCTGGTTCTAGATTTTATTTCTACATCTTACCAGGTGCTTCATTACAACATTAATCGACATGGAGTTTACTTATATCTTGACTGATTTCGAATTTCGCTAATGTTTAAAAGGTGATCCAATAATTGAAAGGATTTATATCGCTGAGCGTGGTAGTAGCAAAGGAACATGACGTTGTGATCCGTTTTGCGATAGGCGTCCCCACCATCTGAACACAAGTCTCCCAAACAGCTGCGTAAGCGTTCCCTTCCAGGCAATCTTAGACGCAGTGTTCCTACTCCACCCATCTGACTATGGAAAAATTTACTGTGGAATTTCTAATGTAATCTTAGATATGCCAAATCACTTCTAGCAACTGGTCTCCATGTGAACCTATCCTTAGTGAGTTCCATTGATCGCTCATATCCACCTTCGGATAGTATGTTGTTAATAATTCCCGCGAAAACGATCCCAAAAGGCGAGTTACTTTGATCGCTCCTATCCACCCCTGGGTATCATATTTCTGATTACAACAGCACCAGTTTAAACTCTTTTTACTCCCTGCTGCATTCCCTTACAGCCTTACGGGTATCTACAAATTATTCCCTGCTACAGCCTTACGGGTACCATACATTTCCCTGCTGAGCCTTACGGGTAACACATTATCACCAATTTCACAATTACACATTTAACCACTTAATCCGCATGCATGCCTTACTTCAACACTTTTATATGGCCATTTAAACTCTTTACTCACTTGCTACATTTACTACTCAGTATTCGCGAATTTATTCCTCAGTATTCTTTTCGTCATCGCTTCTTTTTTCCTCCTCGATGCACCGATACAAGATTACTGACTCACATCGCCTGAACGATGAAGAACATGTCTCCGTATCATTACCGCATTATTTTTCTTTCTTAAGAACTTCATAGGGCTATTAGACTATCACGCAACTCCTTCCTACATCACATTACACTATTCCACTGTGACCGAGCTTGACCTTGGACGGGTCGTATAGCCGAACACACAATCCCGACTCCTCATACTGGTGTATTTGTTAGGCGGTTTGGATCCGTATTACAGTAACTATTTTGGGTGTGCACATCCCAAATAATCACCTGAACCCGCGTATGGCCCTTTAAACGATCGCGAAGGATACACTCGCGTGTTTTGCACTAAGCAACCGTTGAATACCCCAAGTACGGATACTCAATTCATCGAAAATTTACGCTATGGTCTTCCCTTAGATATTAATTGCCACATTCTTAGAAATTCTGCCACGTTTACACACTATTTCGCCACAATGCTTTACACAGGGTATAATGCCACTACAGTGAATTTCACACACATTAATATTTCAAGTTTCTGTTACACTTAATTGCCATCATTACTTTACTGTATACAATTTACAATTTTAGTCCTACCACAAATCTCCTACTTAAACCAAAACTATGCACTAGTATGCATAAGCTTTAATAGAGAGTCCGTGAAACAATGAAATTACTCCGCGCGTATCTTTTTTATTGCAACCCGAGGGACTAGTAGATGTTTCTTACTTTGTTTAACACAAAAATAACGTTACTACTCATCAATACAGAATTTTGCATGAGAGATTTAATTTACTTTTTATTTTAACTACTGCTTCTCACATCCGATTTTATCTAGCAAGCGAATTTTGCACCATATCAGAACTTAAATTCCTCTCTTAATACATCACTTATTATATTTCCATTAAGCCATTTCATTTCCCTTTCGAATTTCAATCATCCATAAAGTACGCGTCTATTTCCAGTTTCAGTTTTACACGCGCTCGTCAGCGTTGCCAACGTAAGCAACTGAGATTTTACACATTTTATACTTCTATTAGTCAGTTAATAACTTTAATTGAAGGCTATTCACAGCAATAAGATTCAAATTTTTGTGAAACACTAGTCGCCCGCTAAACATCTTTTACATACATAGCTTAGAATATCATATTACATTTCAAACAAATTTTATAGTATTTTAGCAGAAGTACATGCACTTACCAATTAACATGTCACAGCTTAAATAATTTGCTATCTTAAATCATGCAAAAATGACTGTTTAAAATTAAATAACCTTTGAAGATAGGAGTACGATTATTTAACACGGGATAGTTGAAAACAATGAAGTAAACGTTTGATGCAATTTATTCAATGTTACTCACCAAAAAAGAAAAATTTATTTACTTTCCAATAACTTAACGCGCACTGAATAATCGATTTTGCGACCAGATTAACTCCTGAGATCGACTGACACACCGGACAAATAATGATTTAACTTTATCATAGAAGATGCACCATGATTTTTACACAACCAATAAATGGCTATTTCGTTCTTCCAAACTAACCCTTTAAGACGAAATATTATACTTTCAAAACATTTTGTGACTATCTTTTGACTGAACCGCTTCCATTATGAAAAACCGATTGGAGATGTGCATGCTATCAAATTTGATTTCAAAATATCGTTAATTCGAAATTTCAACTTAACAATTTTTTTCCCCACCGTTCCAATTTACACAAGCAATTACTTTACTTGAAGCTATTTCATGCCAAATACTGTGTATTTTCCAAAACTCACCGGATTTTGGTGCTGGAACCCGTCGACGCTGCGTGCTGCACTTGGACACTGGAGGATGTACTGCTCTCGTCCGCGTCGCTGCTACCCGACACTGCTTGGCTTGCGGTTTCGACTCAGCTGGCTGCCGGCTGCTCGCTGGTAGTGACTGTATTCTCGCCGCTACAATACTAAAACTTCTGACTGCTAGCTAAGTAAATAATTGATCGAACCTCTCTCCTGCCTGTCTGCTATCATGCCGTTTCTTTTGCCATCCTATTTTTCTCTCCCATAATTCTTCTTAACGCCGCTATTTTCTGATGGTCGTCGTAACTAGAGTCCTGCCTTCGATGCTTCTTCCGTGCTCCCGCGTTCTAAAATGTAACGAATAGCTTGGGCGGAAGAAAGTGTTTACCTCTGACAGCAAATGTAATTTTTGACCGTTTTCTTCTGACCGTTTTCTCCTGACACTTCCTTCTGGCACTAAGTGTCCTTTTTAGGCCCTTTTCTTCTGGCACCAAATTGTAATCGACCGTTTTGGGCTTAGTCGATTAGTTGACAGGATGGTTGAGTGGTGGGCCGCCCTTCCTATCATGGCACTGCGTGTGATCGCTCGTATGGAGCCTAGGGCTTAATGCTGGAGGTTGTTGCAGTTGTGAGCGCAATGTGGCATTGGAGAAACCGACCAGATCCTAGGTACTGACCTGTGCGAAGTATTCCCACAGTTTGCCTCGGCAACTTCTGCTGTCTCCTCGTAGTACGGCGGCTAGATGGATTACTGTTAATCAGGATAACTGACACCACATGGTTAAGGACATGACCCTTTGCTTTATAATAGTACCATGTAATGATCATTGAACTGGGCTAAGGCTAGCTATAGGTTCTTCTACTTCTAGTACGATAGACAAGGCGTCTAACTGCTACGATAGGCGTTTATTGTACACTGTAGACTGAAGCCAATACATCCGAATGAATACTGCCTGCTAGGCTAACCCCGATGGTACTAATAACTGAAGCCATAGTTTCTTGACGTTAATGATCTACTCAAAGTATAGGTGGTGGATCCATTACTTACAATGGAGAATGGCTAGCAGCTAGTCTTGGTAGCGATGTTGCCTGCTATCGGCCATGACGCGAGACCCGGCTACGGAGAGAGGCACCCTAACCGTTAAACTGACATAGTGTCTGCCCTACAGTACTGATACTTGCAGAAGAGCCCCAGTGCGTACCGTCGCTCGTAATTTATCCCGATCGTCGAACGTTCTAGATGTTCGATCGGTCGTCACCCGGTCATCGCCTTACTCCTGGCATCTGCTGACGCTTGCGTCTGCAAAACGAGGCTAACCTCACGCGAACTCTCCGCGTGCGTACGGGACGTTGCTTTCAAGTAAAGTACTAATATTTAACCTTAACTAATATGTCTCAAAACCGTCCATTACACTACGGTGCGTTTTCTTTTTCTTTTTGTGGCTGTGGGCTGGCTCTTTGTGATGTTTCCGGAAGTCATATTCCTGTGAAACGCTAGCTGAAGCAGCTTCTTCTTCCGATTGACGTGGGCTGCTAAGTTGCTCATGAACTATTAGTTTATGCATGGAGCTGCGCGGGAGCGACATTAGCGAAATCGCGCCAAGTACGACTTTATTAAAAATGAAAAAGGGATCTGAAAAAACTCTTTAAGATTAGATTGTCTGTGGCAGTTGCCTAATCTGAGACTGATTATGTTTGAATTTCAATGCTACCAACTTGACGCCGCGGGAAATTAATTTGGCAGGTGCGGCTGAGTGCATAGCAGGGTTGATGCGTTTAGAATTTAAGACCTGGTGCGTTTCGGTACTTTCGATTCGATACAAGTACTTTACTTCCGATACCGAGTAAGTATCGAATGAAGTAATTCGAATACGAAAAGTATTCGGTATCGAAACAAAGTATCGAGTACTTACTCGTATTTACTTGTATCGAGTCATCACTAGTCATAGCTGGGCAATGCTATGAACTTGAAATCCACCTAGCACACAGTCCTTCACTGGCGATGCATAATTACCATTTGTAGACGTCTGCTGCCGCACATTGGATGACGTGCACGCAACCTTATCTTGTTGCCAGGTCTGCTCTGCTGTAGACCAGTGTAGCACAGTTCCTCAGAAAATGTGCTTTTCCTGAGCTCAATTGCTGAAGCAATAATCAGCTGGTGTCCAGATTCAGGCAAGCAGCAGGCCCTCCATCGAACAGACAGTGGAGCAGACGCCAAATCGTCCAGGCTTGACTCGCAGGCCAGCACACAATACCTCTTCTCATTAGCCGTACCACGTGAAAAACAGAAAATTACAGTAAATGATTCCATAAACCTCATTGGGCAGCCCAACTTCAGCGCCCTCAGGGACACTCCGCTTCTCACCAGAGTCGCATCACCAAAAAAAAAAAAAAAACATTTTTTAATAAACCTGAAGTTTATTAATGTAACTGGCGGTCACAACACGCGTTCGTTACAAGTTTAACGTTGAGAAAGCTGTGATTTGTTGTTCCGGTATCATACTATCATGGATCATTAAAGACGTGCTATCTTAGTTCTGCGTTATTTTGTTGGTGGACGCTGATGATAATTGTTGAGTTTGATCTGACTACGATAGTACCTCTCTTCCAATCCTAGTTAGCAATAACCATGAAGATTGTTGGGTACATCAAACACCGTAACCAGAATTCGTAATCTTCTATCCGTTAATTTGTGCTTTATATAAATTGGAAGTTACTTCATTTTCAGCTTCGTGCGAACTTTTTCCGTGTTTGGAGAGCCAAGCTGGTTGTTCGGCTCGCCTTAATGACTGAATTTCTACGCCAGTTTCTTCTTCCTCCCCGGAGAACTTATCCCACTGGGGAAGCTTAAGTGTTGCCACGTGTCTGCGTAACATGTAATTTGAAAGGCGAGTGTATGTTTGTTTGTGAAACGTACTGATTACGAGGTGGAGATTGGAGACCGTCACAGCATTTACGTAGGTGATTACGGGAAACCGCCAAGCAACCGTAATCAGAACGGTCGGTACGTCAGGTCGGGGTTTGAACGTGGATTGGTTCACCTCCGAGACCAGCCTTAACGCGCACGGCTTCGCTGCAGAGGTCTATGCTATGGATCCTGGAAACAATCGTTCGGAGGAGCATGTAACTTTCCTGACATGTAAAACTGAAGGGATGTTTCATTGTTACACTTTGTAAAGTATTAACGTGGTATATTAAGTAAATACTATACCAAGTTGACTTTTTGATTTTCCTCTACCCAGCCGAACGAAGGCCAGAGGGAGACCAACACCTTGTTTTCCTGCATTTCGATCCATACAGAACACTGTTAAAGGGTACGGTCTGGTTTACCTCTTTTGCTAGCACTTAGATGGGGGCAGAGAAACATTTAAGCTAAGGAGTGAGATTCGTGAAATATCGAAATAAAAGGACATGGGACAGGTCGCCTATTTCACCATTAGCAACAAACATCTGAAGGTATTGCAGCTAATGAAATGTGTCGAAAGGTCTTAGGAATTACTTTGATTACTCTTATTTCATCATTGTCATTTGATCAATTAATTCCAGTAATCTTAGTTTAGAGGTTGAGGGATACTAATCTTTTAAATTTATGGTGAGAAACGATGAGTCTTCACTTTAGAGTAACGAACAAGCAGGAGTAGAACCTCGTGGAATTATGATCTCGCACTAAACCGTAATAAATATTTCAGATGTAGTAAATCAGAAGGCAGACGCTTGGCAGGAAATTCAGTGCTCGAAATGTTTACAGGTTAAACAGCGGACTCAGCTCCACGGTTCCTAACGCCGCAACGCCGTTGCCCCTCGAACTGAAGAGCTATACAATCTATGACAATTTAATGAATTTAAAACGGGGAAATACAAAAATAATGAGAATAAGCTTATTAACCATTCAAATGATTTTATAAATTCAATTATCTAAATCGTCATGCATTTTGAGAAATTATGGTGGGATAAGTTAATCATATTTAAAATTAATCACAATTGACATCTATTTAATATACTATTCCAGCTAAATATTCAATAACAAGAATATTTATCATCGAGAAAGAAAAACTATTTCACCATACCACAAAGAAACATTAAAATACAGCAATTTTATATATATAATGGGCACCACACCTATATGATATTTGAACACATTATCACATGAAATTTCACCATGAAATGATATAAATGTCTTAGACTGTCAGTCAAAGCTGACTTTCTATGGTAAAATAAATAAATAAATAAACATGAAACTTTTATGGTTGCAAGTCTCCTCGCGTTGAGTCGCTGTCGGTACTTCATCGCAGAAAAAAAAACCAAATGCATAGTTCGAACTGTGCAAAACACGTTACCGTCTGTCCATATCGTCTTCAGCGGCATGTCTGTGTTGATTTATTTCCCTACACAGTTTAATTGTTGCCATAGATGATGTCAACAATACTTATATTAGCACTTTAAGAAAATATTCTTAATAAATGCCGTAGTAATCACAAAAAACTGATATTTTTGCTAACAGCTTAGAAGCGATATTAGATTTTTTTTGTGAATCTCTCGTTTAAATAGAGGGTCAATATTTAAGACAACTTTGAAGTTCGTAGAAAATGTTATTTTTTAGATAGACCTGGCAACAAAAGTAGAGTCTAAAATCTGCCACATATAGGGCCGCACACGTCCCTATTTAAAAATGAAAAAAAAATATCTATTCTACGAATTCAATAACTCACAGCACAGGGTAAAAGATAATAACATTAGACATTCTTTAGTCATACGAAAACCACAAAACTTTAATTTTGCAAAATTTTGAACTCCATACTCGGTTCTGGGCAAATGAAACACATATCATGTATGAACTCATCCCGCTGATGTGCGAGGGCATCTTACAGACGAACAGGCAGTAATAAGGCTCCGTTTCCATTTGAGTACGGAGCAATTAAATAAATGCAGTTAAAATCTGTTAGCAGTTGTACGATTGGCATTTTAACTATTCTTGCGAGTTAGATAGATAGATTTTTCACTTTGATCCCATGTGAGAATAATCTCGGCGATGTGGAACAGTACATACACTTATTAGTAATGTCAATATTACTGTATAATTGATAATATTATTATACATTGACATCAAGTTAGTTACAACCCATTAGTATAACCAAATTCTTCTATAATCTACAAATACAATCACGAGTTAATTAATACTTATTATGTGGAACAGTGTATACACTTGTTACCAGCATCTAACAACCAGTTATTTCTTACCAACCAGTTACCATGATAAGTTTCACTGTAATTTGCGACTACATATTATATCATGTTAGTTGCTATTTATGTGGAACAGTACACACACCTATTACCAATATCAATTATACTACCAACAACTCATAAGCAGTCAATTACTTAAAAAACTGTTAGTATCATGATTTTTCACAGCAGTTTTTGAATGCATGCTATCCCATCTATCCCCACTATATATGAGTGAAATTTTGTAAACAGTATAATTACTTCATTTGTCAAAAGTTTCAACAGAAAGAAAAACCATATACCATTTTAGGAATTGTGGACAACTTTTGTCACCTTCCCCTTCCATACACCATATATACTATTTTATCAGTCATTCTTAGTTAGCAAATTCCAAGAAGAAAATTCTTTCACAGAGTAAAATGGGTTCTGAAGCAGAAACTCTTTCAGTTTGGACTTAAAGTAGTTGGGTTTTTTGTAGATAACATTTAATTTCTGTTGGTAAGACATTGAATAAGGAAGCTCCAGTAAATGTTAACCCTTTCTGTACAATTGACAGTGATGTGTAATCCTTGTGAATGTTATATTTATTCCTAGTATTATGGCTATATATGTCAGCATTAAGATTGAAGTGTTCAGGATTTACCACTACAAATGATATGGGTTGTATTTGTTCCAGAAATAACCACCAACTATTATTAAAATATTATAGTGTTAAGAAAAAAGTAACTGAAGATCATATTATAAATCACACATATTTATAAAGTATAACATTACCAGTAAAGAGAAATACAATAAAAACCTCATACGAGAATAAACAGCAAGATCAAGAAAATTTATAATACCGTTCGTTAGGCAAGTAGTAAAAGTAATAGCCTTCTGTTCAGTACAGTTAGCTTTCACAACAGTAAATGTTTCACTTATGCTCGTATCTCTAACGGATGAAGTATTTATGGAATATTTTAATATAAAAAATGATACACTATTTATAGTAGAAAACTCATTTCACATTAAATGCTTTACGACCATCATGCTGTATTTATTTATTATGATGTTGTTTACTTTTAAGAAGTGTTTCAAGACAATCTCAGGAGTTTCTTCCAGTAAAAATATGTCTGAAGTTTAGTACAGACCGGAAAATAATTTTTACGAATCATTAGTCGGAAATCATGCTCCTTATTTTTCTTTCGGTTGGGAAGTATTAGTTACTAAATATAATTTTGTTCTTCCAGCACAAACCATACAACGCATTAGTCTAGTGTTTTAAAATAAAATAAAGTTTCATAAATTTTATGGTAAACCCTACTTATGACGTAGTTTTCAGTTGTTGTCATATTTTACTTTTATCTCATAAGTTAAAAGGCAAGTCATAGTTTCACACATCACATACAATAAACATGATATTCTTTATGAATTAATGTTGTTTCAAATACCTTGTGTGTTGTAGTGAAGAATATTTTGAGTGTAAACTTCACTAAGTTGTCTGTAGCACGTTGTTACTGAAACATGTACCTATATTCATATTCTAATTCGAGTTGTCTTCTGTAACATCGAATTAACTTTGATAGTACCTTATTTTTTTGTTGATGATTTAGTCAAATTTATATGCCGCCACTTATATCCAGTACTGAAAATGAAGATATGGTTCCATGTATTTCCTTACATGAAATTGAAAATGACACAGGGCAGTAAACGATGAATTAGGCTACACAGGTAAATAGAAACTGAAGGTTGTTTATGGTTATGTGGTGGGGACAGAATTGTTTCCTGAAGACAGAAGTGTAAATATCTTTTATAATAAACTCACTGGTGCAGGAAAAATTTGACAGGTGATAGGAAAAGGTTACAAAATCATTCATTTGCTGGAGATGGTGGTAAGAGCATGTACCAGAGGAGTGAATGAATTAGGTTACAAACATTGTTAAGATCATTGCTTGGTTATGATAGTGTAGTTTGGGTGGCTGGATAGCGTGCAAAAGAGAGCAGCGAGATTTGTTTGTGTAATTACCGCAGGACCGAGTATATGATAAAGGAGCTCGAATAGAAGACAAGAGGGTGAAGAGAGTGTACTAGGCGTATATTGGTGATGGGGCTTGGAGCGATATTGTAGAAGAATTAGGAGTAGTGTACGGAAAGGAAAAGATTGCCGAGCGTGGTGGCCTCGAATTCGGGAGGACGTGGGTTCGAAACCTCGTCCGGGCATCCAGATTAGGGTTTTTCAGAAATCATTCCAGGCCAATTCTGGGATGCTGTCTTCAAAAGGTCATGGCCGAATTCCTTCCTGTTCCTTGTCCCCAGTCCTCACCTACCTGCAATGACCTTAAAGTCGACGAGGCGTAAGTCCATAGGTAAAAAATAATAATAAAAAATATGTATTACCATAGGCGGAGGCTGGCACTCGACTTCATACATAAGGTAGTGGAAAAACTTTCTGTTATGGGTAAAGGTGTCAGGGATTCGAATGATTTACGTAGGGAAGTGATGAATAATTTACTAAAGACGCTGAAAGAATTTAAAATTAAAATTCGTAAATGGCAAAAATAGATGGGTGAATAATTTAACACTCAACGTATTTAGTATAATAATAATAAAAATAATAATAAAGGGATAATTAGGTGACTACGGAAATTACCACCGGAGCACACGCTATATCACAATTCAATTCACTTCTTCTGAGCTTGATTTTTCAGAACTGATTTTTTAAAAATAAACGCAAACATCCTCCTCTTATATGCCGAAGAAAATGATTGTGATTGTAAGTATTAGGATGTGGAGGGATGCAGTGCAGCGCAGGTGTCGCCGCGGCACTTCCCGAGCCGAGCGCCACCAGCGGGAGGCTGCGGTACCCCCACCCGGCGCGCCGCGAATGTAGGTCTGTGGGTCTGATTGGGTGGTGATTGCGGGTGGGGGAGGCTGCGGCTCGCCAGAGGTTGTTGCCACAGTGAGCAACACTCGGCTCGACCTCGGCGGAGCGCCTCCAGTCCGCCGCTCAGAGTCGCCGCCCGCCGGCGTGCGCGCGCCGCTAATTCCGTCCGGTGCCTCTAACTCGATTCACTGGGACAGGCGTGGGAGTGTGTGTGATTCAGTTCAGTGTCCACGCTGTGTGCGGAGCCGGTCCGGCGGACAGCTGCTACTCGTTTCGCGTCCCATCTGCGCCGGGAAATCAACCAACAGGTGAGTCACCAGAGACCAAAGCAAAACAACTTGCCAGCACCACCATGTGGTCATCTTGCATTGTCATTCTTGCCGGTCACCTCGTATTTTAATGATAGAAATCATTTCAACCTCTGATTCTTCCTCTACGTTAGTCAGAAGTTAGGTTAACAGTGTACACTTATTTGCGCGATTTGTTTCACGCGAAGCTGGTATAAATGGATTGTCAATAACACCGGGACGTCACGAAATGTCACATACAAACATCATTGTTAAGTG